>JABFAI010000338.1:224-19970 GCA_013266175.1 Fusarium gaditjirri
GTATATCTTAGTAAGCCTTTAGGCCAGTTTATTTTGGCACCCTAATCTAATGTCAGAAGTTTTCTTGGCGCCCCTGGACCTGGTCTTTGCGCAAGGAAGTCGTATTCACTTGTGCAGCTGCAAAACTACTATTCTTTGCTGGAATCTCATTAAAAGGGCTGCAGTTTTTTCGTGCTGTATTTGAATTAATTAGGACCTTCTTTCCATTATTTTGTTTCATAGTTCAAAGAACTCGTTTTCTTTTGTCTCAGTATAGACAAAGCCAAACTATTCTTACCAGCAATACTTCGTGAAAGCAAGACTGATTGCACCATGACTCAACCAATGCTTCCTGCTGAAACCGTCGTCTCGATCATTTTCGGCATCCTTCAGTTGATACTCGGACTTGTTTCACTCTGGCAGCAGCACTACTTTCGTTGGGCCGCACGTAAGTCCTGTATCTCTTTATATAATCACACGGAGCTGAAAAGATAGGAACTCGCAGACGCGGAAGAAGGAGAAACACTTTCTGATTATCTGAAAAGTCAGAATCCTCAAGGCTTGACCAAGTTTGGGTATGATGGTGTACACAGATGAGCTGAGGATTTCAAATAGCGGGCAATGGCGGTAGCAGAGTAGATTGTGTTCAAGATGGGGTAGCTTTGGTCTGTGTGATCTAAGATGCGACTGACATATTTGTTTTCACCGTGTATGCATTAACGCTGACTTAGGCCATATTACTTCATGTAATCGTACACATGTTCTCTTAACCCTCAGAAAATCAACGAAAAGTCTTCCATGTCTAAAGGAAACTCTTCCAAAATCATATTCCAGTCCGGAACAGCAACCTCACTGCCACTCTGCATCCCCTGTCCATCCGCCCCTTGTAGTGCCATCTGCTGACTCTCATTCCACTGTACACCCACGCTCTCTCTCTCAGCCTGCTGCATCAACAAAAACGCTCTCTCCCTCAACGTCGTGAGCACCGTCCACTTCAGTCCATTCAGCGGCTTGTTCTCACTCGTTTTGAAATTCTCGAGCTGAAGCTCCACAGCTGTAAAACCTCGCTTGGCAAGTTCTCCGCGTGGACATACGCACAAGTGACGCAGGATGAAGAGCATTATGTGGTATTGGGGATATGAGCGGGAGAGCCACCGGAAGGCGACGAAGTCGTCGTCTCCCCACATGCTGTTGGAGAGCTCGAGGAGTTCGACGGCTTCAGTGATTTCGGATTCTGTGGCCATTGGTGGTTGACCATCATCGGGTGAGCGGAGAATTTGCCATTGACGACGAGAAACTACATCAACTTTGCGGAGAATCAGACGCGCGATTCCGATCGTAATTCTCTGTTCTGGTATCACGGGGTTGCAGCGCTGCAAAATTCCCTCGACCCTTTCGACGGCATCTTTGATTGCCCGCCTTCGTACATCTTCATCTAGGGTGCCATCCGCAGAGCAGCTCATGTGGAAGAGCTGGGCCCAAGCCTGTGATGATTGGTTGCAGCACAGCTGTAACGTCATTCGCGTCCAATCCGGCCTTGACGGCGGAAGCTCTTTGATCCCTGGAAAAATGTCGCTATCGTTCAGGTTTCGCGGTAGCTCAACACTATGAACTGTAGTAATGGCTGATGGATTCTGTAGTCCATAGTCCTCAGCACCTCTTCCATCTCGCTCTTGGAAGTACCACCACACTCGACGTCGCATTTCTGACTCAAAAGGGGACAAGCCGAGTTTGCTGCCGTCTCTGTGCAAACCTATTGACTGTGCGGCCCGAAGTGCGAGGCCATTCATAATCCAGACGGCTCGACATGAGCTATGGGCCCGCATGGCAGCCTGCATCGAGTCAGTAAATGTCTTTGATTTTCGTTAACAACCTCACCCCATAAATAGCCATTGACTGGAGAAGAGTAACTGTAGGATTCTCGAGAAAATCTGCCTGGGCCAGTGATTGCTCTAGACACATCCTGTACCGGATGAGAGCTTGCTTTTTGTCCTCCCCAACGATGTCGAGCGTCTCATCGGAGGTCGTGGCCGTGACAGAAGCGTAGTAGATGGCAAAACAAAGAGCCAGGTTCTCATTCGAAGCTTTAGTAGGGTCGCTTATGACTGTGTAGAGTGTTGCCTCGACGGTAGGGATGTGCAGAACTTTGACGTACGGATCAACTCTTTCAACAAAGACTTTCCATAGTCGAATAGCCACACGCCTGTGAGGATGGTAAATGGCGGTAGATACTGATGCTATGCCGGCTGATAGCCATCCCATGGGATTCAAGTGACATACGGGAGAGTTGACATCGCGATGCGGCTCCTCTCTGGGCGTTGCCAAGGCCATTCGCACGTCATCTTCCTGGGCGTATGTTAGCGCAAGATATGCAAAATACGGGAATGTCTTTACCTGCTCGATGACCCTAGAGAAGAGAACTTCATTTACATAGTGACTACTTGTTCCTTTGTTGAGTAACAGGCCCTCATGAGAATTACGTTCAATACTCCGCGAACCTCTGACCCTTTCTCTGATCTCAGCATCTGTAGTTGGGCTGGCCGGTGTTGGAAAACCATTCGCAGACGTCACTGAACTTGCAGACGCCGTCGGTTGCGGCGACACATCTTGTCCGGCCTTGAACGCCTCAATCGTCTTCTCCATCTGCGAGATGCGACTTGCAACATCATTAATCGTCGTCTTCTTCGCCCGTCGCGCAGGAGGCCCTGCAGGCGGATACGAGCATTCAAAGCCAGACCTGATACACTGCGAACAAGGGAAATTCTTGTCACAGCGAACCTTTCGGCGATGACACACGGCACACGACCGAGTTCGGGGCCGAGAAGACATGATGCAGTATTATGCCGACCGATGATTAACAGGCCGAGACCTGTGGTATTTTACGGATGAGAAATCGGTCTTTGTAAGCTGAGATCACCGGGGATTATCTCCGTGGCCGGGATATTCAAGATGGTGAGGTCAATGACGAGCTTTAATTCGTTGCGGTCGATCTTATCGATATACTAGCGTCGGCTTCGGTGGAAATACTGGTTCCGAGGCCGAAGAAACGAATCAGAGACTTGAGCTCGGCCGCAAACAATCCACCATCATCGGGCCTTTGGAAGTCTCGCGTCGCGAAATTAAGTGAATTGAACGAATGGCCGTGAATATGGAGCCCCGTAAGGCGTGCTATGGACCCCTTTTAGGCTCAGATATCCCGTGGCATCTGGCCCTTATAAGTCCCGGCGCCCAGGTCAGCGACTAAGGTTGAGCCTCAAAGCAACCCTTGATCAGATAAACAGCATCTTTCATCATGGCTGCCCAACAAACCACCGCGCCTTCGTCGCCTCGCAATTCGGAGCTTACGCTTCAGAACCAGGTTGGCTACAACAACGAAAAGTCTGACCTTGAGGAGGGTAGCACGCAGCCTGAGCCCGCGGCTACACCAGCTAAAAGTGGTGCGCCTGATGGTGGTCTCACAGCCTGGCTTGTTGTTCTTGGCGCCTGGTGTACCTCATTTTGCAGTTTTGGCTGGATCAACAGTAAGTATTGCGTTTTGCATTTCTGTGGCGTCGACTAATTGTTCCAGGTGTTGGCGCTTTTCAGGAATACTACCAGAACAATCTTTTGAAGCAATACTCGTCGAGTACTATCGCATGGATCCCTTCGCTGCAGATCTTCTTCATCATGGGGATGGGTCCGATTATCGGAAAGCTTTACGATAGCTATGGACCGCGGTGGTTGATTTTTGTTGGAAGTGTCATGCATGTCTTTGGTATCATGATGGCGTCCATTAGTACCGAGTACTATCAGCTTCTTCTGTCTCAGGGTGTATGCTCTGCTATCGGTGTCTCAGCAATTTTTCAGCCAGGTAAGACCCATCTGCACCCTCCAAATTGAATCCCGCTAACAAACTCAGCCCTATCGACGATTCATGGCTGGTTTGATAAGAATAGAGGAGCAGCCTTTGGCATCCTTGCAACCGGCTCGAGTATCGGCGGTGTCATCTTCCCCATCATGGTCACACGCCTCATCAAGCAAATTGGATTCGGCTGGTCCATGCGAGTCTGCGCCTTTATGATTCTCGGACTCCTCATCATCGCAAACCTCACAGTCAGATCGATCCACCCTCCCAACCCTCAGAAGATCGCCCGCGCCCAGTTGGCCAGGCCATTCCGCGAGCCAGAATTCATCTTCTGCATGCTTGGGTTCTTCTTCTTCACCTACGGACTCTTCGTTCCTATCGACTACCTGCCCGTTCAGGCCCTCCATGCTGGCGTGGACCCCAACCTTGTTCAGTATTTGATTCCTATCCTCAACGCTGCTAGTCTCTTTGGTCGTGTCGGCTCAGGAATTCTTGGTGATAAGATAGGCCGTTACAACATCTTCATCCTGGTCGGTTTCCTTTCTGCTATCTGGATTCTTGCCCTTTGGATCCCATGTAACTCGCAGGACGGCATCATTGCCTTTGCAGCCTTGTTTGGTTTCTGCTCTGGCGCGTACGTCTCTCTGATTGCACCGCTCGTTGCTCAGATCTCGCCTCTTCCGGAAATTGGATTCCGCAGCGGCATTGTTTTCTTCGTCTCGTCGATCGGTGGACTCACGACCAACCCCATCAACGGCTCTATCCTCGAGAAACCCACTGGATGGCTTGGAGTCAAGATTTTTGCTGGTGTTTTTTGCCTGGTTGGCACCATATTCATCCTTGCTGCAAGAGTCCACCGTGTTGGATGGAAGATCACGGCTACCTTTTAAAAGTGTATTGGATGGTGTTTTGATTTTCAGAGATAACGTATACCAGGATGCATTGCATTGTTTTTATAAAGATGAAAAGCTGAGAGCTTTACATGTCACCACTCAACCGCACTAGGCTTCTTATGATAGATAGACAAGAAATAATAATATGACTGCTTTTTGCAGCTTTTGAAAAGCACAAGCCTATATCACGGATGCAACGGAAGATGATTACCTTTTGATACGTCGAATTCTCTCATGTGAGTAGTCATACCGGTTTCATGTTTTTTTATTTGATTTAGTGTCGAGTCGTTTTACTCGTTTCGATCGATAGCTGAGTATACATACAGATAGATGACTGCGTACTGGACTCTGCAATCACCCTCAAGACCCTCATCACTTAGTCCTACACTATTAGTCTCGTCCGACTGACCTCTTTGCTGGGATGAGGTCTGCCATACATCGACTGTTTGACAAACTGGGTTATTCCAACCGTGGGTTGGTTATTAGGCTATTGCAAGTCTGAGTAAGATAGACGCAACCTCGATAACCCCGAAGGAGATAACTCGTCGTTAGATCCAATCTTGACGCATGCCAAGACTGATCTAAATCTCTGCTGATAAGTGGATCAACGTTGTACCGTCCACCGATTGCCGTTCCATTCAGTTCAGCTTTGTAAACGCAATTGAGATCACATGAATGCATGTACACGTCACTGAACATATTATATAAAACTCCCCGACGCCATCTCCAAATTTATAATAACAAGTCTCTATGAACCTCGGCTGAATATTGTTGGGTTGGAGGATGTTTTGCTGGGACCGCTCCAATACCCAAAAGCAGCAATTCATCCGCATAAACGTCCGACGGACTTTACATGCGGTCCCCAACATAGAATCTGACAGGCCGAAAATCCATGTCAGCAATCGACGCATTACTCGATCCTTTGAGACTAAAAAACTTAGTTTATTTTTAAGGAGATATATAAAATGTCAATGCCTCCCGTGGATCTCTCCCTTGTCAATTCCTCGTCAGCACAGCCAAGCCCTTTATAATAAGTCTATTTATAATATATAAAATGTCGGGCAAAAAACTTCCCGAGCTTGCGGGCTTCAAAACCATCAACGCCAAACTCTTCGTCAGCGAGGAGACTTTAGAGAAAGCACCCGCGGATCATCCAGCTGCTGTTGTCATCTACGGCTGGGGCGATGGACTTGCCAGGCATGTTGGAAAATACGCGGAGGGCTATCGTGCTCTCTTCCCTCATTCCAAGATTCTTATCATCTTGAGTCCTATTTCCGACGCCATGTTTACGGGTCTTGAGACACGAACACGCGCTATGCAACATGTTATCGACAACCTCGATGGACTTCTCGATGAAAAGACAGCGCCTATTATTATTCACAGCATGTCCAACACGGGTGCTATCAGCTACGCCACTACGCTCAAGGCGTTCAGGGATAAGAATGGTAGACAGATGCCTCATCAACTTCTTGTTCTTGACTCGACGCCCGGAAACCCCTTTTGGTCGTGGGAGAGACTAGGCCAATGGTCTCATGCCATGGCCCTCGGCACCGCAAAGTTCTTCCCCTGGCCCTTTGTCATCACCAAGGGCATCTGGGGCTTTGTCCTCACCTTGGACGTCGTTATCAAGAAGCTCACTGGCGGAGAGCCTTCTGGTGCGTTCGCCCTGCGAGTTGTGGACGATACAAGCTACGAGACACTAGACTCCAAGCGATTGTATCTCTACAGCAAGGAGGATCAGATTATCTCTCATATGGATATTGAGGGCTATATTGCTGAGTCTCAGCAGAGAGGCTATGAGACTCGACAGGAGCTGTTTGTGGATACTGACCATGTTGGGCACATGCGTGAGCATCCTGAGCAGTATTGGAAGGCTATCTCGGAAGCCTGGAAGTGGAGTAATGACGAGTAAAAGGGCTATTGGGTTTGATTTTGTATGATTTGTTGTCATGACTAGCGTTGTTATACCACCAGAATAGATCTTGATAATTCCAGTTTGAATATTTAACGTCTTTAATAGGAAGAATCTTTAGAGCTTTTCGCCATCCGTCTGGAACTTTTGGGAGGGGAGCTTCACCAAGACCTATTGTCCATACACTATAGATTCAACTTCATTTAGATTTCTTAATATAGTAGCTTGATAAGGTTCATCGAGATATCATGAACTTTAACCATCGACCAATCATTCTCCACCTGGCAATGACACCTTAAAGCTCAATAGTAACCGAATACTCATTGAATAAACCCGGTGGGTTTCGCTGGCCCGCAACCTCAGCCTTCTCGACCTCATCCCTGATCTTCTGCACCTCCTCTGGAGAGAGCTGCACTTTTAGTGCCCCCAAATTCTCCTCCATATACTTGATCTTCTTCGTCCCGGGGATTGGGATAATATCCTCGCCCTGCGCCGACAGCCAGGCGAGCACCAACTGGCCCGACGTGCAGCCCTTCTCATCGGCAAGTGCCTTAAGACGTTCAACGAGAACTAGGTTCTTTGGAAAGTTCTCGGGGCTGAAGCGAGGCAACATGCGGCGGAGGTCGTTAGGCGCAAAGTCATCACTGCTTTTGATCTGACCTGTCAAAAAGCCACGACCCAGAGGCGAGTACGCGAAGATGGTGATTCCAAGCTCCCGGCAAGTGGAGAGTATATTCTCTTTTTCAATATCCAATGTGAAAGGACTGTATTCAACCTGAATGGCATCGACGGGGGCGACGGCGTAAGCTCGGCGGATGCTGCTGGCGGCGCATTCGGAGATACCGATGGCTTTGATTTTGCCATCTCTGATAGTGATGTATCAGTATGGTTCGATATGTTAGAGATTCTTCATGCTGTATCTTACTGCTTAGCCTTGGCCATCAACTCCATCGTCTTTTCGACAGGCACCTTGGTGTCAAGACGGTGAGCATAATAAAGATCAACATAATCAACACCCATCTTTTGCAAACTACCCTCGAGGCACTCATTGAAGAATTCAGGACTGTTATCAGCCCACCTAGTCCACGCCCCGTTTTCGTCGACTCCGGTTCTCAAGCCAAACTTTGTGGCAAGAAATATGTCAGGCCGACGCTCCGGGTGCAGCTTGAACCACTTTCCGAGCAGGACTTCGCTATCACCGTAGGCATTTGCTGTGTCCCAGTTCGTATAGCCGAGCTCCCAGGCGCGGTCCAGAACTGCTAGGCGTTTCTCATCATTGCTAAAGTGTAAGTGTCAGTACGGACGATATTCACATATGGTAGGGAGCCTACTCGATGGGCCCATAGACTGCACTCAGACCCATCAATCCGAAACCAAGAGCAGGTATTTGTCGTCCCGTCTTGCTGAGGGTTTTAGTGGGCAGAGATGCCGGAGGTGCCATGATGACTGGGGAGAATACTACGTAATCAATGAGTCTGGAAAAGAGAGGAAGTGAGATGGCAAAATGCGATGTGAACTAGATACCAGCTAGTCTTTATATCTGGTTCGTCTTCCTGTCTACCTTTTTCAATGTATGGAAGCTGTGCTTCTGGGCAATGACTTTATTTCCTTCGTCGACTTACACATAAAGTGATGCTTAACACCGAAAATTAAACCCGGGAAGGATACAGTGCTTGATGGCAGTCTGCGGAGGGAAGCTGTGTCTTAACTCCGAACAAGTAACCTTAACTCCAGCTTGTAACTGAAGGAGTTGCAGTTCTCGAGGTGGGTAGACTCAAGTCAAGCAAACTCCGCTTCGAGCTCCGCTATATTTCCACCGGATAAACGTGAAGGGTTTGTCTCGTAGGCTCATGGCTAGGCTCTTCGTTACTTTGTTGAGGTTTAGCGCGTTGGGGTCCGTGAAATAGGAAAACAACGTAGTATTGGAGATCTTGCTGAAGCAAGCCTGATCAGAATGCATAAAGACTATCACGGGAATATGTATACTTGGGTTCATGCTATGGTGATAAGGGGGTAACGTCGTTTATTTTCATTCTCGCTGACTTCTGGATGGGCAGTGATTGGTCAATGTCAGACAGAATCACGGCATGCACCATGAACCTATTGGATATCTCTGTCAGGTGATCTGCATCCATGGTTGAGCTGCAGCCACAGCTGATATGACTTTCTGAGGCCCTTCCTATTGGTAGCCGAGGGTGGTTATCATGAGACTTAGACACTCTTATTTTCAGCCTACCCCTCATCAAGGACCTGGCAACTTCTCTGAAATCGCCCAGCTCCTTGTCAGCTTTCTTTGCACTCCTCAAATCACTGGTGCTTCGCAAGTTTCCAAGCTACCTCCCTGTTCTACTGCGACCGTCACTTCACATACCATGGCCGAGGCAATTCCTGTTATCCTAACTCAAGACGAAGTTTTAGATCTTCACAGCCTCAAGGACCCTAACAACCTCGAGAACCTTTTGAGGTCTTCTTTCATAGAATCCGCAGATGGCCATAGACCATTCTTGCCGTTCTTGATCCTATCACGGATTTTGACCAAGACACGCATTGAAGCCTATCTGAAAAAAGAGTACGGGGATTTTGCATCACGATATGCAGAGGAAATTGGGCCGTTATACGTCGACGAGGCTGATATACCTACGGATAAACATTCCCCAGTACCTCGAGAACAGAAGACTTATCTGAAAATCTTCGCCCTTCTGGTCTTGATTGGAAGAGAAGGTGAAATTCACGAATTTATCAAAAGTCAAGTCTGCGATGGTGACCTTCCCCTTACTCTGGATGTAAAACGAAATGCTCTATTTCGAAAGGAAAGCGATGAAAATGTCCTTCGTTGCTTCAGGAAATTTCGTCTTTTTGAACTGGACTCTTTTAAGCGTATCAATGGAGATTCATGACCCCTTTCTTTCATGTTTCTCTGGAAAGTAACAGGGTATTTCATCACGTTCTTCCCCGGGGAACAATTTTACCTTGGTGTCCTCTCGATAAGTCTGAGGTTGGACTGGAGAAATTTGGCAGGCATACAACTCAAGGTGGCCATTCAACAATTCAACTTATCAAAATAGACAAATCTTCTCACGAATTTGAAAAGGTTCTCAAAGGAAAGGTAAGTTGCGGAGTGTACCAGCCTTGTGTCGAGTCGAGTTTATCTAACAATATACTGCCAGAAATCTGCCACAAAGGGGATTTTTGCCCTCAAAACACTGAGGCTCGAGGACCGTCATGAATACGACAACGAAGTTGAAGGGCTTCGGCGATTCAGTGGTTTCGGGCATCAGCATGTCATCCAACTCCTGGCAACCTTTGAGCTACATGACAGATACCATATGATATTCCCTTGGGCTTCTTGTAACCTCTTATGAATTCTGGGAATCAGAACCTTTCTCAAAGACCAGAAACCGAGATCTCAGCGTCATCCGCTGGACGTCTACACAGACTCTCGGTTTGCTGGCTGCCTTGGATGCTATTCACAATTCCCGAGGTGCGAGGTCTTATGGCCGGCATGGGGATATCAAGCCTGAGAACATACTTTGGTTTGAAACGGACGATGAACCTTTTGGTTTACTTGTCGTGGCAGATTTTGGTCTTTCGAAATTTCACCGCGAGCGCAGCAGGTCTAACACAAAAAACACCAAAGTGGGTTACACATGCACCTATGCGCCTCCTGAGATTGATATCGAGGGTGGAACTATAACACGCTCTTCTGATATATGGTCATTCGGTTGTGTGCTACTTGAGATGGCCTGCTGGCTCTTGGGGGGCTGGGAGCTTTGTGAAGCATTTGTGAACGCTCGATTAACAGAGGACAGTTCGGGTATCATGAGGACCGATAGCTTCTTTGTAGCTGTCAAGCTAGGGAACGATGAGTTGCGTCGATTCACGGTCAAGCCACAAGTATCAAGTGTAGGTCAACGTGGAGAGGGATATCGCAACCTCTGGAGAAATTCAGAAGAGCAGCTGACATACTTCGTCGGTTCATTCAAAGACTTGACCTTCATGAGTCATGCACAAACTACGTTCATGATATTCTGGACATCATCGAGAGATACATGATCGTTGTGCGGACAAAGGATGTGAAAAGAGCCTCCACCGGCGAGCTACTCGAGAAATTTAAAGATGTCGACCAGAGAGTCCAGGATGATAACCAGAGAGACTACATCGCGAGGCCCGCGCCTGGCCCCCGCAAAACACCACCAAAATTGCACATCGCAGTCGAGGCACATGTGGTTGACAGAGAATATACATACTCGCGCCAGAGCCGATTAAGGCTTACGAAAAAGTTCACAGAGCGTGGCCACCAGAGTCAACGACAATCGATACGAGTCCGGCAGATTGACGACGCTGGCCTGGTCATCAGAGAACCACATTCAATGACGGTTAATGAGACTATTTCTGGAAAGAAGAAATCCTCACCCGAAAAGTTCTCAAATGCTGACAAGAAGAGTGGCTTGGCGGCTGCACAGATGATTGAAGCAAAGGTGCTTGAAGTCTTGGAAAGTTTCGATGACACAGACACATGCCTGGTCAAGTTTCTTGTTCACTGGAAGGTTCCAGTTTGTGTACAGGAAGAACTAGACGGCAGCAGTGATCTCGGCCCAATTCTCACTATAACAGGAACTTCTTCAAATTCTTTAGCGGTTTGTTGCCAAGACTATGTTTCAGCAACCTGGAAAGATAACGGCTCAGTGTTTCTGGAAGATCTAGAAGCATTTCTAGTTCAAAAGTTGCCTTCGACAGGTGGGTTCTACTTCTCCTCGTTTATGGTAGTGATACTGATGACGTTAAGACACTCAAGTTCCGAGAGAACCTGCAGTCAGCCGGCCATTCTTCATGAGTGGGGACTCTGAAGATACTCCAGTAGTGCTCTTTAAAGGCTCTCCATCTCAGATATCAGCATTTTCACAATTTCTTTGCTGGATCGTAGCGACCTTCCGATTGCCCGAGCCGAAGAAGACAACCAGTTCTTCGATTAGCTTCCTGCATGTACCAGGGGTTGGCGATAAGGTCCACGAGTTTCATATTTCACTGGAAGAATTGAAACCTCTAGAGCATGGCACACCGGGCACTTGTTGGACGCCTCTGTTCCCCTCCACGGTCATGGCCGAGGGCTTTGAGGTTCCAGTTCACCCAGGTGTCCTCGGCTTGCAGATGCCCTTTGATGCTATGCTTGAGCTGGCTGAGATAGTTTGCGATGTCAGCCTGGAGGA
Organism: Fusarium gaditjirri; assembly: GCA_013266175.1. Classification (NCBI taxonomy): domain Eukaryota; kingdom Fungi; phylum Ascomycota; class Sordariomycetes; order Hypocreales; family Nectriaceae; genus Fusarium; species Fusarium gaditjirri. Next base: position 12,060 of record JABFAI010000338.1, read on the forward strand.
CGACAAGGGCAATGCAACCGGTATCTACCTCGATGGGATCTCCTTTCTTCTCTACCCAACTGCTTACAAGGCGCTCCCCGACCGGCACCCTGTTGTTCAATGGCATTTGAAGGAGAAGGCCTTGGGTGATGAGGGAGATCGAGACCCAGCGATCCCTCCCGACAGAGATGGTGGTCCATTGTGGGCCAAGATTCCGGTCTACGACACTCTAAGAACATCAATTGCAGTTTTAGGATACTGTGAGAAGGCCATGGTGCAGTTGGGTACCGCGGCCCGCCGCCAATATCATATTGAACCACAATACTCACATGCAGAGGTCGAAAAGCCCAACATAGAGGCATCGCTGAACTCGCTCACTCTGGGCTCTAGTGCAGGGGGTGCTAAAGCAGAGGGCTCCAAAGGATTCAGGCTAAGAACCGGCCATAAGCGTGAGCTTGATGATCAGAAGGATCTTGCCTACAAACAAGTCCTGCGGATCTCGCAGAACATGCCAGTCATTATCTATGACACTCAGAGTCAGAACGAACGCGCCTGGATGGTCTCCCAACTATCGATGATCCTTGAGTTGTTCAATATATGGGCACAGCGAGAAGGTCTGCGAGGGATTCAGTACGCCACTGCGAGTGCAGACGGAGGCGCCGCTGCATTCAACGTCCTCGCCAATAGAAGTTATTCAGAGCGCATTGCTATCGAGAAGATGGCCGACGAGGATCCCTCGGATATTAAAATCTCTGGTATTATCAAGAGGTTATATGGCCGGATTCAAAAGACGAGGAGTATCAATGCAAACAGCGATGAGGGTGCCCGTGGAACATTGTCACTAGGTCGGTGCACCATCAAAGGATGGGACTGGCTTGAACTCGTAGAAGGGCTTGAGAGGGCTGTGAGCCAACGGAGGCAAGTCCTTGCTTCCCGGATGTTCGGTTCTCCGCCTTGTTGGTTACCATTCACAGACTCCATCCCCGTCTTCTTCGCGCAGGAGATAGGAGACCTGATAGTCCCAGCGCAACCAGACCAGGTGTGCCGGCAATGGTCTCCTCTGCCTGGTGGCCGTAGCAACACATATCTTGCTGTGAGTTTACGTTGCGTCAGAGGACTCTCGGCATCCGGGTGCTATCAGAATCTGGTTTGGTCGTGTGAGGATGCTCATTTGTTTCAGCCCTGCCAGAATTGCAAGATTGTACCCGAGATCTGTCCGAAAATGCCGCAGAGACTGGAAAAGAGCAAAGCAAGGAAGAAAAGTCCAATACAGACATTGCCTAAAGGGATGAGTGATGCTGCTGTCATTTTCGGGACCAGTCGCAAGAAGCAACTCTCTTGATCTGCTACTGTTTGGTGAGTACCCAACCTCTGATATGGGGTCATTTCAGAAGAATTCTCTGTGTGCATACAGGAGATGTTAGGGATAAATATTTATGCCAACCATTTTGGAAGACATTTAAGATAATCTAGGTAGTTGCTACATGCTTTGGATTACGAATCTCCCTGAAGTGTATTGAGGGCGACGAACAGAGCATTTCTTAAACCGCATTCGACATAAATAAACAGCATGATCTTTCAAATATTTCGCCATATTATATGGTGCCAAAATAAAGAAAACAGGCATTTTATACAGGCGAAGAAGTCCACAGCTCCAAGAGATGATCGCGTCGATGACCATAATTCGGCCAAAAGCAGAGCTGAGAAACGACTTGAGACAGACAGCAACTTCACCGACTGAGACCACAGACTATGAATGAACAATTTTCTGGTATCTTGTAAGAGAGGAAGAAGTACGACCGGGTTGTTCATCATGCACGAGCTCGTTTGACTACAACCCAGCTGAGTGACGAAGCTCTCAGGATAACAATAAGATCAGACGGAAGTCCTACATTCGGTTGAGGCCATTACGAGGCACAACCGCTGCGGGAACATCTCAGGATGACTGCTTTAGAGATGAATCATAATTCGACATCAATGCTCAGCATAGATGTTTTATTACTCGTCAAGGGGCATCAAGTGTTGAGCCGGTGGATCAGGAGCCTAGGTCACCAGAAAGAAGCCGAGAAAAAAGCAGAGCAAATGTTCAGATCCAAGGAAATACTACGACAGAAGACATGATACATTCCTCATATGCGAATTCTATAAAAAGTCAGCAGGAAGTGTGGTAAAATGTGATCGACCCCTATCAAAAGTTCATGAACGCCTCTGGTCAGAAGTTCATACTACGATTCCATCTCGCCCAGACCTTGAGGGGTTGTCCAGAATAGAGAATAGATTAGATGCTACCCTGTGTAGTAGAAGAGCGTTTCATAGTAACTCTCGGGCATATGGACGTCACTGATTCTCATGCCATAAAGGACACTATGACGTCCCCGGCCCCGGTCTTGAATCCGACCTCGCCTCGCAGCGGGAGCAGGTCGTTCAATCTGGCTAGAAACTGACCTTGGAAATTTGACCCACGATCAAAGTGCCTCCTCTGATCAGAGAGGCGCTTCGGCTACCTCGCGCAGTGCTTCAAATCATACGCCATGAGTGTGGACTAGGAGCAGAGGTCCACCCTCCGCAAATCCATGAGATTACGAGTAGGAGATCTGAACGGAGTTTCGTGACAATCAGCTGAGCTTTAAGTGCAGTCATGCCAGGAACCTTCAAAATCACTTCAAGTTGTAGGGCATTCCGAGACTATGGTTGACTCTACGAACGCGACGCTTAGGATAGGTGTTCTTCACAGACTTTGGCCTCGATTGTCGCCAGTCAATGAACAATACCAAAGACCTCGAGCCTGTCTTTATGCCAACTTCAATATTCCGATCGAAATCGCATGGCCGTGCTTTGGTACCAGCTCTGGATCGCTTAGGGATCATGCAACCTCTAGACTTGGATCCAACCCCCACGTCCATCCCATGTCAGCATGATCAATCCAAGACATCAATGACGATCAATGCTCTTCCGATGCAAAGAACCCCAACCCTCTCTTTGCTTTTCCTCGGTCGCCATACTTTTGGTATCATGCCGTTGAAGATTCTCCAGCGAAAAAGGCTTAGGTGATCAGCTATTCTCTTCGGCACTTCCGTGCCGTTCCAGCTGTTACAGCTGTAAGCGATGTGTTTTGTAGTGAGTTACAACTACAAGTTACATCTTGAGCTAAATGGTCCGTTTCATGTTCCGTGACTGAGGACTAATCTCAATCATCAGGTGTACTCCGGCTGATCAAGGTCGCTGGGCTAACAAATGCTTAGACAGGCTGCTGAAGAACGCCAAGATAATTACTTGAGCTGACATTCTGTACTCTCATACTTCAAAGGCTTCAATTCAGATGGTGCAGTTGAGTGCGCGCCAAGATTCCGCCCATGACGGGAATGGCTGAGATTTGTCCAGAGCATCTATAGCATGCGCTTCGGTGCTGAACGACGATGGTAATAAGATCTATGGACGATCCAGCAATACAGATGACGAAAAAGAACAAGCCCTGGTTTCTTGGATGTGCACTGAAGTATCGCACAGCTATTGGATTGCGAGTCATACATTGTGTTGTTCCATCTTATACTGAACTAACATAGGGGAGAGAATGTCATTCAGCGAAACGAAAGCTGTTATCGCATGCGAGAAATGATTCCAATATTCTCACTACTAATCAATCCAGTGTCACTACACTCTATATTCACCAAAAACTGGCCAGTATTGGTCAACAGAGCATTAGGTAGATCCCTTTGCTCGTTTATAGGGTAGGTGGATTTGACAACGTATTTTCTACTCCAGAACTCTTCGGAAGAGCAAACTGAACATGTATTCCCCAAACAGTGAGAGAAATTCCAGACTATGGTGCTTAATAAACTAAGCCAATGATAATTATTTGTTGTTGATTAGCCTGTATTCGTGCTTACTTCCAGGTCGAACCGGAAAGACCCTCGATCGGTGTAATACTTCCCACATCACGATGAAAGTCGCCGACACACTGACGGCATATTTAAGATACAATCAATAGACAGCCACAGTATAGAGGGACATTAAAGACTTGTCTTGTAACTCGAAGCTCTCATCAACATCTGCTCAGGGATTAAGGGTAACTCACCATGACCCGCACAGTCACACGAAACCAGGACAAGCTCTTCATCCCACCTGGAGGCATGGACTTCTCATCTCAAACAAACAAGCCGGGAGTCGTTGATATCTACTTGAGAGCCGGTGACAACACACCAGGAACAGGCCTTCACTGGCACGAGACTCACACCGAGTACCTTCAAGTCGTCCGAGGCTATGCTCTTGTGACAGTCGGAGACCGCACAGCTGTCTTCTCGAAAGATGACGGCATTATCACCATACCGCGGTACACAATCCACCAATACATGCGCGCAGACAAGACGGATGAAGGGAAAGCGGGAAAGGACGTTGACCTCATTGTGAGGGAATGGACTGAGCCTGGCGATGGGGACAAAGAAGTCTTCTTTCGCAACATGATCAGCTTGATCATGAACAAGAAGGATGGCGCATTGGGAACAGTGGGAATGCTTCTCTCTGTCATGACAGTTTGTTGGTCTCATGATAACTATCCTGTCTTTTGGAAAGGGCCAGAGGTCCTTGGGGAGGCTGTGCAACAAAGAGTGAGAAGGTCTGTGACATTCTCTTTGATGGGATGTCTTGTTCTCTTTGGCCGGTTTGTTGGATGCAAGCCGCAATATCCAGAATACACACCGTAGAAAGTTAATTCTTAACTCGGAATCTATACCCTTTGCGCAAACAGCCTCAACTCTTCACCTGAAGTTTGCATATACCAGGTTAACGAACTCAACCCCGCGTTCAGTCCCTTTCAAGATCAACCTAGCTCTCACGGCTCTCAACCTCGGCAAGGCATATACATGTGCTGTTGACTTGACAGCTTCACCGGAGCATTAGCGGGATCGACCGTGCCAAAAACAAACATCGTCAAGCCATAGCCTAAAGTTTATCGACGCACAAGAAAGCCCCTCTCGAGAACCCACCCACAAGGCTGTAACATGGAGGAAGAAAAATGTGGAGGCGTAGCGAATTCCTGAAACAAAAGCGTCGAGTTCTAATCCATCTTGGCACCCGACTTTGGACGGGAGTATTTCCACTTCTGGCCTCCGCATGAACACTATCCACATACAAAGTCGGGATGGCACCTTGTTTCAGGATTGACCAAGACAAAAAGTCAAAATGTGTATATACAGCAGTAAAGTGTCACGGGAATAATACGAGATGGTCTTGATGTAGGCTGCCTATTGAGCTGACGCTCAAGTTTCACTGCATTCGGGCGATGGCCGATACGATAAGTGGAAAGAGATTTGCAGACTTCCAAGGTCTCGGATATTAAACAAGGCAAGCACTGGGTGGCTGCGGAAGAGAGGTGCTGATCATGGACAGAATATGGTTAATCCCCGAGTGGTTTGTGGAAGGATCGTCGATAGTTGCAGCTGAGGCATAAACAGACACACAGTAGCGTACAAGCAGGTCGAGCCAAAAGCGGGCAGTTCCACGTTTCAAGCTACGTTTTAGCCTCAATATCCCAAGATCATTCTGGCCGATTCTGGCATTCTACACGCAAGCCTTCTCTGTCCATGTTCCTCGATTTGGCTTATATGATGCTGACAGTATGATTCTTCTGCACAAAGCTTGTTGCTGGCCTGTGCATTGAGCCACGCGTTTCAGATTTGCATACGCTGTAATGCATGTCCTTTGACTATTCCCGAATGGGGAGCGGAAATGTGCAGCGAGCCAACAGAGAAACTGCCAAAGGCCGGCTTCGAAAGGTTCCATGAAACCTTCTCTGAGAGAAGCTAGCGAGCGCCTCCCCTGAGCTTGGAGAGATTGAAGAGCTTTGGGACCCATGATGTCAGACAGGGGTCATTGGCAGTTGAAGTGGTGGGATGCGTGCTTGCTTTTGCTTGAAGGGTTCATGAAGAGATTTGTGGTGAAGTCTCATGATGAGAAGAAAATACTTCGGATAGCTGCACTCCTTACCTGCAAAGATCTGCTGAGAATATCTTGTCGTCAAATCCCATGATGCAAGATAGCGGTGATTGGGTATGTGAAAAGGCGACTAGCCGCCGTAGGCAGTGGGCACATGGCTTCGATTCTGAACTGCAGATGGAGCCCAGAGATAAGTCAAGTTGATGTGAACAAGATACGAGATAGATCTGTCACTGAACATCAGTCATGATTACTGATAACGTGTGTTGAGGCTTCTCCTCGGATGTGTCAAACTGATGCAGCTTCCTATATCGAAGTAGACAGGAAAAATGGGATGCCTGTAAAGTTCAAAAGCTTCCTTGCACATTCATGCAATGCCCTTCTGGAAGAGGAGGGGAACCACACCACCCGTTCTGGCGGATTCAGGGGCTTATCCATGTCAAGTCAATCGCCTTTCTCCAGACCCTTGCATCTCCCCCCCTCCCCTCTTTGGGCGGCAAGTCAAATTCTTGCCATGTGACGGTGACAGCAATGCTTTTCTTGTCTTCTGTTCTAGCTTGAATGCTGATAGCGATGGCAGCATCGTCGAACCCCTGTTGATCCCTGAATCAGAGAGAGGACATGTGGGACTGGAAGTGGTTAGTGACAATGCTTGGTAACACTTTACTGTTGCCATTGGATTTTGGTGTTTTATTGGACCAGGTATCTTGTAGATCAGGGTCTTGGCCCAGCATCTCGTCTGGAGCACGACTCATGTGCCCATTGACCTCCTTCCAGAAAGCTTCTTTCTTGTGCTGGGTCTAAATAATTGTCGATGACTTGCTGGTGACGATTAAAAAGGCCCGAGGAGGAAGATCAAGTGCTTTGGGCTAATTTGAAACATATTGGATGAGGATGGATGGAGATAGGATGTGCACCAGGGGAAGACTTGTTAATGCCCAAAGAAATGCACGTCCCTCGAACTCGTCGCACGGACTCCATCGGTTACAGTTGCGCCCTGTGGTACAGTGTCGACTGTGTCATATCGCGCACAGTCCCATTTGCACAAGGGTCCGATCCCCTTTTCCCCCTCCAGATCATGGACGGTTTTTTTTTGGTACTCAAGCGATTGTGCTTCAACTATCGTACAGAGAGAAACAGAGGGAGTATCACCCAATACGTAGGTAAGTAACTAATCACTCGAGTCATATCAGATCCATCAAATCATCTGCCCCGGAGTGACATTGTCAGCGCGTAGAGCATCACTCACCCAAACTGAGACCGATGAGATCCAATCCCTCCCATCCACTCACTGGCTGCTCCAGCGCCAACCAGCCTCTGAAATGGCCGCGGCGCCCACCCCACTAAATCATAAACCACTAAACCTCCACTAACAGCCTAGTAGGCTTGGGTACCGCTAAGTTGCCAACCGCCCGCTTCCGTTCCGCCTCTCTCCAGCTGCAGCAGCTGCTCCTGTCCTATCCTGCACTCGCTGCCCGCTTTTGGTCTTCCCTCCTTTAAACGACTTTCCCATCTGCCGTCCGCTCAACCTTACCTTAAACCTACGCCCAGCCTCGTCAAAAACCTTCCTTTGACCAAAACTGCGGCAACAACGGTTTATTCTGGCTCTAATTTGATTCCTCTTCCTGCTTTTGCCCTACCCGAAGAAAACTCAAAAACTTACATCGGAATACTTGGCCCGCCTGCCAGATCAGACAAGAATCTACTCCCATCGTTTCAAAACCCGTCCAGCTTCCATTTCGGCATCGTCGATCCGCTTCACTGTTTAACCCCCCCCTTCGATCGCTCCACCGCCTGGCCCCCCGAGACCACCACCTCTACACCCTCGACCAGCCACCACCAGGCCCGCTGCCGATTTCAGAAAGTGCACCTACGTTCAAAGAGGGATTCCCGCCGCAATCAACCCTTTGTCGCGCCAACCTTCGAATTACTCCCTCAAACCGCTTCGCTTCGACGTTTCCTCCTCAACACCCCTTTACCCCGCCTGTCCTGTCTTGCAGC
>JABFAI010000339.1:0-16244 GCA_013266175.1 Fusarium gaditjirri
AACCCTAACTGACCAGTATAAAAAACACTCTCAAGAATGAGCTCTTACGCCTATTAATTTACCAATTTTTTTGCCATCATGGAGGGCAGAGAAATTGGCGAATGTGTCTGACCACTTCCCGTGCCATAAGATTCAGAAATCCTATTAAAAGCTTTACGTGGTCTGTTATGGCACTTCGTGGCACGGCGCCACGCCTTGATAAGTAATTAAGTCCCAGTCAGAGGATCAAGTCTAATTCTTATAATAAGTACCAACAGAAATGAAGGGTCGGTACCTGGACTCTCCTGACCCTATGGTTTCCTTCACTTCGATCCTCGTTTATCTCATCTCCAGACCTTTATATCATAGAACGACCAGGGATGAGTCTGCCAAACCGAGATAATGCTCGCTGCATGGTGACTGTCTACTCTATTCGCGGTTTCTTGTCTGAATCTTCCAAATACAAAGGAAACCCGATAGTTTAAAATTATCATTGATCCCTAGATTCATTACGAACGTAAAGTATGAGTGAGGCCACGAGGCGGCCCCTCGAGGTGGTATTGTCTCTGGTTTCGGAAATTTCAGGAGTAATTTAGATGCTTCAGATCATGGCGGGCGGACTTATGTATCTCCTGGGAAGTCATTAATCTCTAAGGCGTACCTCCTACCAACACACTGTCTTTGTCATTACGAGAGTGCGAGTGGTGAACCAACGGCTACAATTTGCAGCTTTTTCACAACCAAATTACTATAGAGATCATTACCACTTAATTAACAAATACATCTTCAGATCCCGACCAAAGACATTAAATTGCTTCCTATGATGAAAAGAGCTTATAAGACCAACACAAGGAGTATGCCGGGGCTAATGACTTTCTGAGTGCTGCCGTAGCACAGACATACCCATCAAAAAGCTCGGTATCAAGACCTCTATGCTGCTCAAAACGAGAAAGGGTGGCGATATCTTGTAAATGGCGGATGGGCAGATGATAAAGCTTGATTTATATGAGCTTAGCGTCTGTCTCAATCTAATCCGCTTTGATATGGGATAAACAATGTTGTTCTTTCGGATGCGAGCCAGGCGATAGCTGCGAGAAGACATTTTCGGCACTAGGACTCAAGAGTCAAAGTCAAACGTAGTTCATCGAGACCTTTCTGACCGGTAACCGTGAGCCAACAAGCGCCTCCGAGTTCGTGGAGGCAACGAAGATAGCATTACAATTTGGGACGGTGTGGTTTCTGCCCGTACTAGCTAATCTGCTGGCTCTGCGTCCTCTCGCAGCGCAAGATCCCGGGATTCTGGACCAGATCTCAGGCCTATTTTCAGGTGCGTAACCATTGTGAAAGGTCTAGGCTTACTAACCAATGGGTAGATGAGTCGAGGTATAGCTTATCGTCCAAAGACACCAAAATTCTGGCCAATGAGAACATCCCAGAGGTCCTGCAGTTTGGGAAGATTGTTCATGATATTAATGAAGATTATTGGGACGAGTCTGCCCACACGTTATTGAGATCTATGGAAGAGACTGCAGGTGCGCTCTCCGACCCAAATCGCCTTAGAGTAGGAAACCAGTGTAGGCTCCGAAACACTAACTTCAAGTTTTTAGATATTGTTCGCCGCTTTGCAACCAGCTCTAGGACCACCGGAGCTTCCAGGCTTCTTGGTAAGGGTAATTTAGCAGGCGATCTCTATACGATAGAGAGTAAGCATCTGCAACCACTTATGCAGAGCTTGATAACGCTAAATTGCATTATACAAGAACTTCAAGAAGGTACGACTTCTACGTAGTATTATTATGCATACAGCTGTGGTCGGCTGCTTTGGAGTCGAAGTTCAGTGACTTGAATAGCAACGTCTCAGAAAGGGGGCAGTGGTGACTAGTAGCTGGGCTTGTATGTGAGAACAACTTTAACACCATTGGTACGAATTGGTACAGTCACGTTTCCTAGAATGAAGGGAGGATGTCGCACGATGGTATCAAAGAGTATCAGATCTGTCAGACCAGTGCGAGCAAGGTACTCCTGCTCAAAAGTACATAAGAATGCTTGTGACAGCTGGTGTCCAGAGGTGTACACTTTGTTCAAAAATACACGACGGAGATGTGTGGGGCTATATACAATAAACAATAGTTATTGTGGCAGAGGAAACCGCCGGTGTTCACTACTGTAGTATTACTGCTCTTTTCTGAAGAAAAGGAGACAACATGGAAAACACCCAAACTAGAAATATACTGTATCATCCTGGTCGCGGCCACTGTTATGGCGTTCCATTTCCTATAAATAAAAGCTACCATACTTGAAAGGTTCTATCCTCGGCTGCCTGCAGCCAAACCCACTTTTTCCTCTCACATGTTAGCGCATGCCTCGACCAGCATCCCGAAGCATCTTTGTACACAGTTGGTTGCACGTCATTTTCCCGACCTGAATCTTTTGCTTCTGGACTCGTGACACTAGCCATTCTGATCAACCCAGCCCGCTCATAGTATCCGTTGCCCTCTTGCAAAACGAGAATGATTGTGTTCTTTTCTTTTGAACTCGTACCACTCTCTAGTATCATGGCCGGAAGAAAGAAATGTTTTTTCTCAACAAGGGATTCATGGTCAGGATAGAAAAGAGAATATGCGGTAATGTTGTCGGTCAACCGAAGGGCGGCCCAGATTCCATTCTGGAGGCCCTGCGTCCAATCTTCCTTGTGGTTGTCCCAGTCGATGAACTCGAGTGACACATCTATCACCATCCCTGTTAACTGAATGAAAGGTTTCAACTTAGGCCGCTCAACAAGCCTTCGCTTCTTGTACACATCGATATGTATGATCTCTCCAGTCAAGGTTGCTAATTCAAGTTTGTACTCTGGGTTGTCGCGGCTCGTTAATTTTAACCTCCCCCGCCAGCCTGTCCATGACCAGGTTGGAAACTTCCTGACGCGAGTTGCGGGCTTCAGATGATACCATGCATTTATCATGTGAGGCTCCTCATCGTGTATCGGATTTCCTAGAAATTGACCCCAGGAGTATTTCGCCTCGTAGTAGCTGAGGATACCTAAAAAGGCATCTAGGGAATCCTCTTTCTTCGTAAGTTGCTTGGCACTGTATCCCATGATGTGATCTCCTATGGTTTTACGGCTTGTGTCTGGCGGCTTTATCTTTAACGGTTGAATGTCGTCAAGTACTCGGCCCGATTTGATATGCAACGCCTCCATGGAGATACTCAGAGACTCCAGGCAAGTCATGTTGTTGCACTGAAAAACGACTTGCTCGTTGGTGAAGAAGATCCTCCTCCGGGATAAGAATCCTTCCTGGTATGTCCAACCCCTTTCGGCCCATTTGGTGGACTGAATTTTCTCCCTGGGTGGTTTGCCAAGGCAGCGAAATTGCATGTCATCTATTTGCAGCGGTTTTTTTTGTTGATCGCGCGGTGCGGTCACCCCAGCCAAGCCGTCCCCAGAGTCCCTCCCGGCAGCAGCAATGATGGTGAAAGAGGCTTGGGAATAGATCTTGTCCATCATCTCAAATTCTTTCTTCTTCGAATCTTCTGATTGCTTTTGGTCGATGCACTATGAAGCATCAGCAGGCGGCAAATAGTAAATAACTGGCTATTCAGCGTACATGTCGATCGACCCATAGATACTTATAACCCAATCTTTTTGTCACTTCAATACTATCATTGATGACTGGAGCCGTTGATTCGCTTACACCTGACTGTTTTTTGTCATCTTCTCCCCAGACGTATGAGAGAGCTGCATATTCCTGATTCGTAGGAAGTGATACAGGTTTGATAGGCTCTCCATACTGGTAAGAAATGCAGTCTATGACTTTAAAAGGCTGAAGCTGAGTCTTCTCCTTTGATGTGCAAGTGTCATCGTGGTTTTCATTGCAGTAGGTGATCCAAGACTTGATTTGTTCATATTGAATAGTTCGAGGCCAGGGTTGAGAAGGCAAAATGCTGGAAAACGGCTCTGAGGTTGGTTTGGTTGGTTCAACAGCTATGAGACTGCCCATGACTTTATCTATTTTCGTCTCTTTCTTTTCTTTCCTCGAGTCGAGACGTAGTAGAACTGTATCCGTAAGTTTGAGCTTCGACATTCGAGTCGCCGTCAACCCTTTGAAAAGCCAGCCAGCTGATAGAGCGTGTAGAAAGGTTCGGGAGTCATCCGACTTGAGTATTGCAAGTGATTGACAGATGCAACAAGAAGACGATGCAAGCTCTTGCTGAGATTCGGGTACTTCTGCAACACAGTAGTATTTCTTATTGGCAAGCTTCTGAATCATAGCCGACCTTGATAGTGTGCGGCACCGGTCACAACAACTGCCAAGATCTGGGGTCTGATTAAGTTTCCTTCGTTTGTTGGGAAAATTCGACATCCTGTTGACGTGAAGGGGAACTTCAAGGTTCACAGGGATGAGAGTTGTTAACGGGAAACTATACTAGTGAACGTGAGGATATGTTAAGTTTAGGAACATAAGATCAGCACCTCGAAGTCGCGCTTCCGAATCATCCACTACCCCGCATTGTAACCGCGTCCTCATGCATGCCGTGTATGTTGTGATATCGAATCAAGAGCATTGGCTGTTGCGTCACGTGCTGTTCAACTGTCGACTCATAACAGTGAGCTGAACTGATTCAGATCTTCTTGGGCTACCGGGGCGTAATGTTTACTGCAATAAATGGCTGGTAAAGACAATAATTTTGTTTCTTAGTCCTACAAATGCAGCATTTCAATTTAGCAATTAACAGGTTTGGGAATGCAATTCCAACTTTTATTAGTCATACATATTAATAATAACGCACGATATGGGACAGCTCATCCACGCTAACCAAATTAGGGAATCGTCACGATCTTCAAGAACCGTACTGATCCATAAGAGGAAATCGTTTAACAAGTCGCCACAACAGAAATACAGACCTAATCATTAAAGAAATATATCTTCATATTTTCCAATGGCTAAGTTTCCGGAAAGACTTATATAAGATAAGAAATATTGGTTCAGGTCTTGAAAACCTAAGTGCTGATTCCCTCCTGGATGATGCCTTCCCACTTGAGAATGCGTGACTGTTTGGAAAGGGGCGTATTCCAGCTATCAATGACGGCGTTTTCGAGCAGGTGAGCGACCCAGCTGTTGGTGTATTCGATCCATGACTGTATAAGGGAAATAGGTACGAAAATCTGGAATAATTCAAGTGGTTGCTGGGGTAGAGGGTTGATCTGAAAATCACGATATTCTAGGTTGAAAGGTTGAAAATCATCACCGCAGCCCTCTTCGGGCGGAAAATCAGGTGTGCCGGTGGGTTCATTAGCAGCTATCACAAAAGGCGGGCTATCAAAGCTGTGATCATCTAGTATATGTATCTCTTGGGAGCTCATTGTTTTAATTGAGACTCGTTAGGGTCAATTTGTATGAAGATTTTGATGATTTTAGTGGTGTTGAATAAAGAAGCTGTCTGACGAGAACTTTACGTACCCCTCAGGTACTCTCGAAATAAGTGGGGCAAGGCGGGGCGAGTGACCTTTGGATGCCTTATGCCGGTCAAAGAGTTAGACAGGATAAAGTCAAATCAACTCTACACCCTGGCAATAATCAACCCTACTAGGCTTTAAGTGGGTCAATAAAACCAACTCTAGTAGAGTTGATTTGGTCATTAGTTACTAGGGAATGCGAACCGCAATACAAGTCTTGTTCACCCTGAAATTATTGAGGAAAATTGAGGAAGGTCGACAATGGAAGAAGGTAGAAAAGTTAGATTATTTGGTCTCAATGTTGGACTTGGGCTTTTCGAGAAGAGAATTGTTTGATTCATGTTGCAAGGCTGCTCATTCACCAAATTCCGAGGGATGAATATTGGGTAATAGTGCTTCTGGCTACTGATCAGGCTCAATATCCAGATAATGGTAAGTGAAAGCGTCCAAATACCATTCCCGATTATCGACCCTGGCTCGTTACGATCTGCTGACAATCTACTTCGGAAAGCTTCGCGCCCAGACCCTCTTCAGCTACGGTAAATACCGTGTAGAGAATACCGTCGGTACTGAATCAACTTTGCCAAGAGGCTAATTTAGCTCAAATGGCGGTATACGTTGGAACTTTTGATTCCAGTGCTCTGGAAAAACTCCACCTGGCGATACGCGACAATAGGACACTAAATCTAACTGCAATATGTGGAATAGTTTATTTGACCAGGAGCCCTTGATTAGCTGAAATGTTGTCATTTGTGGTCATCTCTCGTACATTAGAGAATGGCTGAGAAAGTACCGAGCTTGAATGTCGATCATCGTCCTATATCTTTATGCCTACACAGCCGTGTTTGTAGTGCGCCAAGGTTAGCTCGGATGTTCCCAACCTGAAAGTTATGCACTAACGAACCTCGTACGATAATATGGTTGCTTCAAATTCCAGCAGGGTAATACATCTTGATTCGTGGTGAGGTACGCGGGGTGCGGCAGCTTCAGGCCTGATTCAACTCTAAATAACATATCTCAGAACACTCTTCAGAACAACACGATTCAATGTAGACAAATATGGAAGCTGGTGGTATGCTTTTAAGATTTTTTTTCTCTTATGTTACTCTCAATAGTAGAGCCGCATTGTTCAATTGGAGAGGCTGGTCGACATGCTGAAACAGGCCAACTCGAATACACAGATAGCTGCCCTGATGGATCAATCAAGCAAGGTTACAAAGGAGAGAGACAATCTACTCCAGGTTCTCGACTCATTAGGCTCGACAATTCGTCGCCGTCTCGGTGACTTAACCAGGAGCGAACTTCCGTCAGATACGACATCCGATCCGTCCCAACACACAAGCCTTGCACAATCTACACTAGGGGAACAAATAAGTCCAATCACTACCCCGAGGCCAACACCAGAAACAAGCAACCCAAGAATCGTAAAGCTCTCCATAAACCCTACCCCGCCTGATCTCTTCACCTACAACGACTTGGATTACACCTTCAGCAACGAGCCACATCCTACCACCATGGCCTTCGACAGCTTCATCCACCCATCCACAGAAAGCGGCCTCATATCCACCTGGTCCCTCTCTGAAATTCACACGCCCCTCTGAAAAAGTCGAAGTCACCATCCCCAAAGCCTCCGTTCTTTGTCCCTGCTCAAGCCTCACAAGCCACAGAGCCTATTTCCGCACCGTCAAGCCCAATATCTAGCACGCCATCAACAAAGTCCCCGTTAAGCCCACAAAGCTATCTACTGAAGAGATCGTTATCAAGGAGTACAGTTCTAAGGATATACTGAAGTGCGCGATCTTAGAAGGGTGGCATAGCATTGAGAAGATGGGGAAGGTGACGCCGACGTGGTGAAGGTCACGCAAGGCTGATGAGTTGTATTTTATTAATTATGCAGGTACGGAACGTCTGGCAGTGTTGTTGTTTATATTGCGCAGTAATGCCAGGTGAGAAATATATATTATAAAAGAGCTTTGTTATATTACATTATGATGAGAGTTCTTGGGTTTATATCTTTACATGATTTTATTAAGGCCTGTAAACTATGAATTTAGGACTTTCAAACTAATAGTCTAAATCATAAATGGAAGGGGGATGCCAAATCTTTAGAGCACAGAGTTACCAGAGACTTTAGTACTCCAAATAATACGGTCTTCCTCCTTAATCAGATATTACTAATTCGAATTACTTCTAGAAAGTGACTATATCTGATAAAATTCGACACATTACCAAGTCTATCTGCTATTTTCTTACATATACTGGCGTATTGTACATTAATATTCCCGGGGTTAACTGCTTCCTGGACATGGTGTTTGGTTAACGGAATGTGCATTGTCTGTTGGTGAAGCTTAGGGTTTCTGCATAGCTTTAGGGAACACTGGTTACTACTATTGTGCAGAATGGCTATATATAGCAGAAGATGTAGTTCAGTGAAAAGGTTCCTAATATATCCTAGTCCTCTGACACACTGGTTGCAGTGTTGAGAGTGAATTTCGCTGCATGGGGGTCTTGACCGGTCGGCAATCCTCTGAACCGAATGTCTTCACTTGTCTGGTAAAATATGCCTCCTGGGAAAGATAGATCAGCCTTGAGTCCCTGTCTCGAGTTATCCTTGCTCCAAGAAAATGGCTGACGGGACCGAGATCAGTCATGGTAAAGCTCTATCCCAGGCGAGCTTTGTACCCTTGGATTACTTCCTTGTTGCTGCCCATGATAAGGAAGCCATCCACATATGTGATGATAATCACTCCCGTTATGGGATTGTGATATACGGCTGTGTCAGACGTTTCTTGTCTAAAGCCAAGGGATTCTAAGGTTTTCTTCAACTTCTTTTGCCATTGCCGAGGCCCCTGTTTAGGTCTATAGAGTGATTTTATTAGTTTGCAGATCTTCTCAGTTGAGAATCCTGATGGACGGTCTTCTGGGCTTTGGTCGAAATACTAGACAAGTCCTTCCGACATTTCGATGAAGGCTTCTTCATCGAGGTCCCCTTCCAGGAGCGCCGTAGACCCGACCATCTGCTCAATCTTCTAGTAAATGCAAGCAGTAACGGTGAGGAGGGTTCTCCAAGTCGCCGCTTTGACAACAGAGGCAAAGGCCTGGTTGTAGTCAAGGCCGAACTGCTGTTCAAATCCTCTGACCACCAACCGCGCCTTGAACTTGTCAGGGTTGCGCATCCCGTTTTTCTTGACCTTTAATTCCCACTTGACTGTGGGTGGGTTCTTCGCAGTGCTTTTTGGTAGGTATGTGCCTCTCCTCTAGGCTAACAATCTATCTGGCGTCTTACCTGGAACTCTGCGAACATGATGCCTCATCTGGAGTATGTGATGATGCCCACCTCCGAGTCCACTCTCTGGCGTCGCCCTCGCCGAACACCCAAGTCTGCTGGTGGCAGTCACATCTACAGTCGGTGCATCCCCTCTCTGGATGAGCATTCCAACCTTGTGGCTCTCTACTACGAGAACCGAGCACTTGGGTCTGTTCAACCAGTGGCAGAACGACCCTCGTGTCGCTGCTGGCTGGATAGAAACAGGCACTCTCAATGAGCATGAGCATCGCACATATCTCAAAAATATCAACAAAGACCATCGCCGATTCTCCGTGCTGGGCTTCTTCAACGACACACTCACTCGTCGGTAACAACAAGCTCCGTGGACAGTACCGTGTTATGACATGGTGGTCTAGTGTGATGCACCACGAGTTCCTCGACGACCGCCGCCCTGAGAGCGTTGTCGGCGAGCCTCGTCTCTCAGCGGGAACGTCCCCGAGTATGGGGTGATCTTTGGTCTTCGCCAAGACATGTGGATGGACATGCCTCTCAAGCGGTCCAATCTCATCAAGCTCTCTCGTGAGCGTTCCTTCCAGCTCTGTCCCTTCAGCCGCGGCAAGCTCCGTGTCGCAGGCAAGCGCGACCTTTGGCTTTGAGCCCAAGCTGTAAATACATGAGCAAATTACATCCAGAGGTGGTAGACTGAGAGCTTGATGGTACTAGCAGAGTAAAATAATCTCTCGGTCAATTATCATAAAACATTGTTGGTTCATTCTTGCAACCTCTTGGCAACGGGCCGTAATATTTGAGTATGAGAGGCAGCAATTCACGCGTCAACAGGAATAATTCTGCCAAGGAAATGGCCAAGCAATGATCCGATCTGACCTATCAAGAATCCTTTGACACGTTTGCCAAGGCGGAACAACATCGCCGATCCTCTTGATCAGCTTCAATTGCGTGCAGAGGTTGTGATGAAAGATCGACGTTCTACAATAAGCCATCTTGTAATTTTCTGCTTTTACTATCCGCAACTCTGGGTGCTACATTTCCCCTTGACCGTAATTATGTCGAATAGGTCACACAGCCTGGATGAGCTTCGGAATAGTGGTCGGCTGTTGTTCACTTTCGGAAATGTCATAAAATAGCCTCTCTTGACAAAGCCAGCGTGGTGATCTTTTTCTTCATTATGGCTCCAGTTTTTAGTTTTTTTTACGCAAGTGAGCTCCGAAAGCTGGACGAATTTGCGCTGCTTTCAGCCGCCATTAAGCTTGTCTAAGCGGCCCATTAACTGCGTCAGGGCTTGCAGCAATGAGATCGCGTGCCTCGCCCAAACATACTTTCTTTCCATCAAAGCGCACCTCAGGCAGTTGGCCGAGTAAAAAGCCCATTCCTACAGCCTCTTCATACAGTCTTGGCCACAAATGGGTATAGTCTGTAGAGCTACTAATGATGAGAAATGGAGCTCCATTCGCTGAGTGGAAGTTATTGATCATTGCCAAGGAACTTGTAGCGAAAGAAAAACAAAATGAGGCTTTTTACGGCGAGCTCCTGATGGGTCTGAGTTTGCCAAGTGCAGCATGTCGCGAGCTGATGCAGGGTTTTTGGTGACGTCTGATTATGTACCGATATGTTTGGTTCAACATGAACAAGGCACCCGATCGTAATCCTTGTAGTGGTACCAAGATTACGCATTTAGTTGGTTCTCTGCAATATGATTCCATACAAGAGGCAAAAACGGAATAGAGGACGGAGCAGTGATGGGAATGCTTCTGGATCAGACCCGCTGCAAAAACGAAGGTTGCAGTGAGGCCTCGGTAATTCCCAACGCGCCCTGTCGCTTGTCGCCTGTCTGGCTTGTAAGATAGCTTACATGGCGATGCTTCGAAGTGCATGACGCATGAATCAACATTCCACAATGCGGTAGATAGATACAACACGGATCAGTCGAATAGAAGAAATTCCAAAGATGAAGCGCAAAATATGATTCGATATAATAGATCAATCAGATTAGATAATAAAATCTCTGGGCATCATCCCACTCGCAAACCTGGTAACTCGTGCGTTCCAGGCAGGCCTGGACTAACGACAAAGTGGCTGCAGCCGCTGGAACCCTTGCGTTCCGACAATCTCCAGTTCCTCTCTTGTCTCTGTTAGCTCCTAACTCTCATTTCCCTAAACCAGAGGATCCCGGTGGTTTTGGCCACCTGAGAGGTCTGATCTTATCTGATGGGAAAGTGGATTACATCTAATATCCTTCACAGTCTAGTCAAAACACCCTTGCCGCTGAAACTTGGACTTCAGATTTTTCCCTGGCCATTTAAGTTTATAATGGTCTGCTTTTCCTTCTCCCATGATCTACTGAGCCTCTTTTTTCTCCCCTTCTTGTCTTCCCAGAGCTTAAGCTTAAATTTTATCCTCTTGAAGACAAGATCATCATGGGAGTTATCGGCAAGATCCACCTCACCCTTGGGCGCAAGGCCAGTAAGGGTCATGCTGCTGAGGCACCTGTCACCGTAACTGCTGCCACGGACGAACAGGACCAGGAGGCTGGCAAATATCCCAATGAGACTGGCAGCGCCAGCGATGCCGTTACCGAGAACGCGCAGCATGGTGTCAAGACCGTTGAGGCTACCACTCTGGCTTGGAGCAAGAAGGCTCTTGCTGGTGCCTTTGCCTTGTACGTTTTCGCTTCCTCGCAATTGAACTTGTGGACTAACCACCTGGTAGCATGTGGTTGATCTACCTTACCAATGGTTTCCAGAGTCAGATCAACCACACTCTCGTCCCCTACGCCAGCAGTGAGTGGGAGTCTCACTCTCTCATTCCCGTCATTGGCATCGTCGCCAGCTGCATGACTTCTGCCGTCTACATCCCCCTTTCCAAGATCCTTGATATTTGGGGCCGTGCTGAGGGTTTCGTCCTCATGGTCACTTTTGCTACCGTCGGCATGATCATGATGGCTACTAGCCACAATCTCGCCACCTACTGTGCTGCCGTTGCAAGTAATCTCGAGTCTCCTGCGATATACCACGTTTATTAATCGCTTTGTAGGTCTTCTGGCAGGTTGGCTGGTCCGGGCTCACATACAGCATCGATGTTATCACGGCCGATTCCACACGACTCGAGAACCGAGGTCTGGCTTACGCCTTTACCTCTTCCCCCTACATGATCACTGCTTTCGCTGGCCCCAAGTTCGCCGAGGCCTTCCTCCGAAACGGTGCTCAGTGGCGATGGGGCTTTGGTACCTTTTCCATCGTCCTCCCCGTTGTTGCCATTCCCATGTACATTCTCTTGAAGTACAGCCTCCAGAAGGCCAAGAAGCAGGGCCTCCTTGCTAGCGAGCCCGGCGGTTGATCCTTCTTTGAGAGCATCAAGTGGGGACTCGTTGAGTTCGATGCTGCTGGTGCTTTCTTGTTCGCCGCTGGCCTCGTCATCTTCCTCCTGCCCTTCTCCATCGCTAGCAGCGCCTAGGGGCTGGGACACTCCCTACATCATTGCGACGATCATCTTGGGTGTTGTTCTTCTGGGTATCTTCGGTGCTTACGAGCGTTTCGTTGCTCCTAAGCCCTTCCTCCGCTTCGAGCTCCTCACCAGCCGCACCGTCATTGGTGTCTGTCTCCTTGACTTCATCTACATGATTGCTTACTACTGCTGGAACAGCTACTTCACCTCTTTCCTTCAGGTTGTTAACAACCTCTCTCCTTCCACTGCCGGATACGTCAACAGCACCTTTGGGATCATCTCTGGCGTCCTCCTCTTCATTGTCGGTTATGCCATGCACAGGACTGGTCGCTTCAAGTGGATCCTGTGTGTGGTATTCCTCTGTACATGTTTGCTCAGGGCCTTATGATCTACTTCCGTCGTCCTGGCCAGTCTGTTGGTTACCTTGTCATGTGTGAGGTCTTCATCTCCATTGCTGGTGCTTCCTTCATTCTTTGCATGCAAGTCGGTATCCTCGCTGCCGCCCTGGCTACCCTCAGCGTCACAGGAAACATTGGCTCTGCTGTTGGCAGCACTATTTCGGCCACTATCTGGACCAACACCTTCTACGAGAAGCTTGCCGAGTATATGCCTGAGCCTGGCCAGGCTGATCTCCACTCCATCTACGAGTCTATTGACTCTCAACTCCTCTACGCGCCTGGAAGCCCCGAGCGTCTTGCTATTCAGAAGGCTTACGGTTACGGTCAGGCTCGCATGCTTGCTGCCGGGACTGGTATTATGTCAATTGCCCTTATCTCGCTGTTCTTGATCAAGAACTACGATCTCAGGAAGATCAAGCAGACCAAGAGTACTGTCTTCTAAGCGACGAGGTCATCTCGGATGATGCTTTGAAAAGTTCGTCTCAATCAAAATTATGGTCCAAGAGTAATGTTTTTGTATGATGTTACCGGTATATACCTAGTACGGTACCCAACAATCAATCTTAATAAATGATGGCGGCATTGTCGGCCTCAAAAGTTATGTTTACTTACTAGTCCAGAACTGCAATCATTGCTGGTGATTTATTTGATGTCTCTTGACCCTGTCGCAATCGTCGGAGCAGGCATTTACCATAGCAGCAGATACTATCAGAAAAAAATTCGGTTTGCGAATCCAGAAAATTCCGTAGGACTTATCACACGATGTAGGTCCACAAAAGTATGACACATCAGTCGGGGTGTCGCAAGTGGATGTCTTCAGGGGTTCTGACTTTTAAACGAGCGTTCATTGGCTCAGGAACAAGCAGCAGGGATATTGCGCATTTTAAACGATTTTTGATTCGTTGCTTTGGAGCAGAGTGGAGGGCACTCTTCGATAGCCATCTACCCTATATGCTCTTCAAGATTATCTTTTTTTGCCCGTTCAGGTCGCCCCAGATGGAAAGGTTATTATTTCTCCTGTCGCATCAGTTTGTAGAAGTTTCTGCTACAGTGTGATGCTATTTTTAGCTTGTATACTGCTGCGCTTTGAAGATGTTGCGTCGAAATTTATTTTATTTGTTTTTCTTTTTTGTTTTTTTTAGTTTACGTCAAATGGCGGCTGTTCGTTGTTAGTCACTCTCAGTATTAGTAAATTTACCCCCCTTGCCCAGAAACAAAAGTTCGCTGCTCAAGAAATATACATTCCATTTTAGGAAACTTTAAAGCGTCGGCTCCAACCTACATGCTTGGTCCGCATCTGTGGGTCATCTAGGGCGAGCTGCAACATGCAAGTTCACCTCCAATATGGGGTACCTTTTTCAGCCGTAGAACCCTGGAGCCCCTAACCTCGTTTCCTCATCCTGCTTTATACCACTTGGCTTGCGGTCTCATGCCTGTTAATTTTATCTTTCGCTTTTAAAGAATGGAAAATGGTGTCAGGGGTACATCAGCTCGTATAATGTACTAATGTGGGAAGAGCAAGAGATCTTCAGCAGTGTAAGCTGAGCTGAAAATAAAACCTTAAATAGAATCAGGCCACCTTAAACTTTCTCTACATAACTTAAATTACCTCCTCTGCCGAAGTGGATACCTCTTTGACCGTAAAAAAGCTCATCTCAAGCTGGCGTAGAAGCCAATGCAAAGGGATGGTATATCGGTATGATCCCATGCATAGGGATATCTTCGCTAGTGACAGAAAGGAGATGGGAAGAAATTGCATGTGTCTCAAGGATAATCTGGCAGCTTCTGTGGACACAAAGAATATTTACTATTCTCTTTCTGCATACCAGCCTGGAAGAATCTGGGTTATAAATACCCTCAGTAATCTCTCTGTAGGATCTGACTTCCTCTACATATATATCATTTATTTCTTATTACTTAAGGATCAGTCTTTCTACAGTTATTACATTCGCTTTTGTACTATCGCTTGTCGTTCATTCAAACCGATATGGCTTTTCTTACGACAGCTGTCACCGTCGGCTTCTTATTGAAAGCTGCTCTAGCCTCTCCCCTTTGGCTTAATACTACACAGGCCACTACATCTAGGTCTGTGGTTGCTCCGGCATCTTCTATTCCGACGATCACCGAGGTTACTACTGCATTCACAACATACTGCCCGTATCCCACAACCTTCACCTATAATGACCAGACATACACTGTCACTGAGGCGACGACTCTGACTATCACCGACTGCCCCGGAAACGAATGCACCCCTCCTGCTCCTGGCAAGAGCTTCTACAGAACTGAAGACGTCACTACATTCACTACCTACTGCCCGTATCCCACCACATTCACCTATAATGATCAGACATACACTGTCACTGAGGCCACCACCCTGATAGTGACTGGCTGCGTTGAGAATCACTGTCCTACTTTCATTCCCGAAAAACCAGCCGCATCAAAGAGCCCTTCTACACCTGGAAAGCCATCTGCTCCTGAGAGCCCTTCTACACCTGAAAAGCCATCTGCTCCTAATGAATCCTCCGTTCCTAGAGAATCCTCTGCTGCTGCACCAAGCAAGCCTGCTACTGGTACAACCCCTGAGGACACTGTGTTGCCAGTCATTTCTAGTGGCTGCGGCACTTCACCTGCAGCATTACTTGCTGCTATAATTGTCGTAGCACTACTGTAAGGAAGGCTAAACGCAAGACTACAATTGAACTTAAGAGTTCACCTTTCATTTCACTTACCCTCCCTTACACTAGTATATAATAGTGTAATTTAGAATATTTTACTTCAGATTATAGCAGATAGTATAAATCTATATATTACTGCTAATTATCCTTGTTCTGATATCTACCTCACCTCTCTTTTTCCTATTCTTTTGTCTACTTTACCTCATATTATCCACTGTTCTCTCCACCCCGCACAGTTACGAAGCATAACGTGCATGGTAAGCGAATGTCGCACTTCTAAATTCCATACAAAACGACGGTTTCAACCCCTTGCGAAAACCAGCAAGTTCTATTAATACTTAATAAGATATTGCCCCCCTAAACCAGATCAGACTATTCCAATCATTGCTTTTGTTCCAACGAAGGCTTCAGCGGCAGGCATGAAGCTAACCTGCAAGGCGGAACAACCTACATGGAGGTCTCACGTATCAGCAATATAAATAGCCCCTTAAGCCTTCTTACTGAAAAGCGCATGTAAAATTCTTTGGCTCTTCCGGACTCGCATCCCTGGCTCTAGAAAAACGCTTCTTTGGTAATATGCCTCCTCCAGGCAAGATTGATCTTTGCACCAGAGTTCAGACAACTGTTCCAATCCACTTCTGCAGCTCGGTATCTGGAGAGATATCATAAGCATGTTGATGGTTTGTCATCACCTGGAGAATTGACGCGATGTACGCATACTTCTCCCAATTGACAACCTTGTCAAATCGAGAGACCCTTTTCCTTCCTTTTTTGGGAAGTCTTTATATCACCAATTGGTGAAGAAAAGTTCACTGAGATACGCGCCGAGGAAAGGAATGCGTGGGCCTGAGTAGCTGAGGGTTAAAGCTTGAAGGTTCCTGCGGTTGCCGGAAGGGTCGACGATGGCTCGGAGGGAGCAGAGTGATTCCTTTGCCGCGACTGATACTCCATTCCACGAAGCGCGAAGCCTGATTATAGAGATAGCATCTAAGCCTGATGTAACAGCA
>JABFAI010000340.1:0-14257 GCA_013266175.1 Fusarium gaditjirri
CTATAATAGAATATATAGATAACTTAACTGATACTTAAAAAGAAAATAGGAGTAACCTAGAAGTATTTAAGGTTATTAGACTTCTAGATCTACTAAAAACTACTATTCTTAAGCTATATATCTCTATTCTTAATTATTTTACTAAAGATATAGAATATAATAGTATTCTTATTAACTTCTTAACTGTTCTTAGTATATAGGCAGATAATATATAGGAGGGCTATATAGGTTTCATATTAAAGCTTTCTACTATTATAGCTATCTCTTATCTCTATATTATTAAATATATTATAGACTAATAAGCTAAAACTAATAAGTAAAAGATATAATAGAGGTAAAGCTAGGAGGAAGTAGAGGAGAATAGCCTAAATTATTTTATATTAATATTTGAGATAACTTAACAGTTCATAGTAGGTAGGGGTAAGGACTAGGAAACGATAGCGATACAGTTTATTATCCAGCTCTGAAATTTTAGTATAACTATATAAAATAATATAACAGTATACAGTTTAGTAAGCTAAGATAAAGGTAGAGAGGAGCTTATCTATAAGGGTATCCGTCTTAGTATTCTAGATATACAGGTAATAATAAGATTAGCAGTCTAATAACTAGAGACTATACTCTATAAGGATTTATTATTATTTATAGAGTACTTAGAGTAATCTCTAACTAAACTTAAACTACTAGAAATACTATAAGACTAGCTTCTAGATAATACAGTTAATAAAATAATTAGGTATTCATTTATCGATATATTATTCTAATATAATAGTAATACTAGTAAGGGCTAGGTTATTAAAAAGGTTTTATAAGATAGTAGTTTAAGAAGTAAGTAGATCAAGTTAATTAATAATAATAGTATAGAGATAAATCTCAGGATAGTATATCGATATAGTCTTAAGATAGAGAAAGTATTAGAGCTACTAGTAGTTCTAACCTATATTAGTAGCGGATCCCTACTAAGAGTATAGGAGCTTCTTATTATATAGTATTATAATATAAGTAATAGAGGGATTTATAATATTCTATATAACTAAGGGCTTATTATAATTATTATAGAGGTATATAAGGGCTTTATAATAACTAGAAGGCTTAAGATTATTTACTGATTCTTACTATAAGAGGTTAGTACTTTATTAGTATACTATCTATAGCTTATTCTACTATTTTAGGAAGATATCTAAGCTAATATATAGGATAAGTTTATCTTTAATACTAGCTTATAGGTAATAGAAGGTATTCAAGATAGTAAGAGGTAATAAAATAGTAATCAGGCCGATATAGTTATAGAAGCCAGTTAAACTTAAACTAACTAGGATATTAAAGGTGAGCAGGATAGTTAAAAACTAGGTCCTAGGGTTAGGATAGGGTTAGTATTAACTATCTAAGCTATCTTTACTCGGTGGGTTATTTCTAGCTAAGATATAGCTAATAGAGAGGAAATAGGAGTAAAATAGAGGTATAAGAGATATAAGGGAGAAGGTAAAGGAAAGGAAAATAAGAAAAGGAAAAAGGGAATAAAGGGGAGATATAGTAAAAAAGGAGATATAACTAGGAAAGAGGGAGATATAGCTAGAAAGCTAAGAGAGAGAGAGATATAGCTTAAAGAAGCTAGGAAAGGGAAATATAGCTAGAAAAGCTAGATAAGGGGAATAGAGAAAAAGCTAGGAAAGAGAGAAAAGAGAGGTAATAGGTCTAGGAAGACCTTCTAGAGGTATTCCAGACCGACTTAACTAGGCCTAAAGGGATCTCTTTAACTATAGAAGCTACTAAGATAGCCCTAGTTCTAGTTAAGGTTAGGCCTATAGTGGTATCTAGCTAGGCAGCTACTAGGGGTCCTATAAGCTTCTAGAGCTGCTTATAAGTCTTAGCAGTCTCTAGGTCTATAAGGCTACCTATAGAGAGGATTATAGGCTAGAAAAAGGCCCCTAAAGACCTATATTTCCGGCATTTTTCCTCTATAGCCTCTGTAAGGGTACTATAAGGGTCCTCCTTAACTGAATCCTTAGAAATAGTAATAATCTAGATATTATAGAAATACCAGCTTATTCCTAGGGTTATAGCTAGGTTAGCCTTAAGGCTAGTTTCCTTATTAACTAGAGGCTCTTTTTCTACCTCTAGGGAGGGTTAGCTACTAAAGGCTCTGTAGAAGGCCCTTACTATCTTATTATACCTTGCAATCCACCTTCTATTAGCACCCTTATAGGTATCTTTATAACCTAGGGCTATAGTAGCCCCACAGAAGCTACAGGGCAAGCTAGGGGGCTTAATAGAGTAAAAGAGCCTATTCCTAAGGGCCTCAGTGATCTCAGAGTCTATAAAAGATAGGTCTTTCTTAGTAGGCAAGACTCCTAGCTACTTATAGCCTAGGTAGCTACTATTCTCCAGCCTAGCTTGCTAGTAGCTAGTAGGAAGGTCCTGAAGGAGGCTCTATAACCTAGCCTTATTAGCCTCTATAAGTACTTCCTTAGCTGTTTTTCCTAGCCTAGGACCTATATCTATAGGGGGCTTTTTCCTGATTTCTTCAAGGATAGGTTCAGAGGCTTCCTTAGCTGCCTAATATAGCTATAGGGCTAGCTCCTTATATAGGGGGATTCTGAGACCTCCCTCCCTAACTGGTAGGGCTATTAGGTCTAGATTAGGCTCCTTAGGGTACTTACTAGGGCTTCTAGCTAGTAGGGCTATAATAGCTTCCCTAATAAGGTAGTCAGTTTCCTCTTACAGGTCTTCCAGGCCTATAGGGTCTAGTTACCGCTGTAAGTGCCTTAGAAGGAGCTGTATACTTCCCCTAAGAAGGAGTAAGGTATGCTGCTTAGGTAGGTCTTAGAGGGCTAGTAGGGCCTTTCTTAGGGTCCTGATTTTCCCTTCTAAGAAGGCCCTCCTAGGGGCTATAGGTCCTATAAAGGAGCCTAAGGCCTTAATTCCTTCCTCTTTTAGGTCCCTTATAGCTATTTCCTTACTTTTAGCTAGGTTAAGCTGAAAAGGGAACTTAGAGAAGACCTTCCTAGCTACCTCTAAAGTGCCCTCAGGGGCTAGATCTAAAATATAGAGGTCATCTAGATACACTACTAGGGCTATTTCAGGTAGCTTAGTGGCTAAGGTCTCTAGGGTAGGTCGAAAAGCTAGGGAAAATAGAAGGGGTCCTATAGGATCACCTTACCATACCCCCTTAGAAGAGGCTAAAATCCCTCCCTCTTCTATAACTAAGAGAGAAGGGTTATTATAGGCCTAAGCAGCTACCTTATAGAAGGTAGGGGTATAGGTAAC
The DNA here is from genome assembly GCA_013266175.1 of Fusarium gaditjirri. Classification (NCBI taxonomy): domain Eukaryota; kingdom Fungi; phylum Ascomycota; class Sordariomycetes; order Hypocreales; family Nectriaceae; genus Fusarium; species Fusarium gaditjirri. The sequence goes on from JABFAI010000340.1 coordinate 3,268, forward strand.
CACTAAGGCTACTATAGCTACCCTATCCACTAAGTTGAAGGTATTAGCAAGGTCTATAGAGGTCAGCTACTAAAAATCAGAGCTATTAGGGCTATAAATAGCCTCTTCTATAAGGAAGATAGCTAATTCAACCCCTCCTAAACTATTAACCCCTAGCTAGAAAGGTAGCAGCATATCAGGCCTATAAGAGGTAATAAGAATCGCTTTTATAGCTACCTTATATTTATACTAAGGTGTTAGGGTTGGGTTTGTCTATTATATATAAGATTGGGTCCCCACTATCACATATGTGATCCAGGCCCCACTTTCACATTATGTGATTCGTCTTAACTCAAAGGTAATACAGACCCCAGTCCCTATCGCATATGTGATCGAGTCCCACTCCTGTCAAACATCAGAGTCTCTTCTCGGAGTCTCGATTCGTATCAATTACAATTCGCATCATCTTCCTCCCCACTTTCGTCATCGTCATTGCCCTCGTCACCAGCACTATCTTTGCCGTTTTCATCATGATGTCCACGGACGATAGACTGTTGGCGGACCAGTGTCGTCTCAGCTTCAGCATTGTCTTCCGTCACGCTATCTAACTCCTCTGAACTGGCTTGTTATCTCCGCCGAGTCCCTGCTTCGGTGGTCGCGCACCTGCGCCAAGCCGTATCACGATGGGTTCATCATCGGTCTGAGGGACCTGTGTAGGAACGGGGTTTGCAGATGGTCGTGAGGGTATGCCGCTGTCTTCGTTGTCGTCTCCATGATTGTTCAGCACATGCGGCAAGACTTGGGTGGATGCCTGGAAGAGCTGGGTGCCTTTGAAGAGCGTACCTGGAGGAAAGCGTGGCTTCTCTACGCGACGCACGTTATGGCTGTCTGTCTCTGAGTCGCCTTCTTCATCACTGGCTTGAACATAGCGCTTGGCAAGCTCGTAGGCTAGATGCTCCGATATACCCTTCTTAACGAGAGATGCGTGCCACTGGTCGAAAAACTTCTTAAGCTTCCTCTCGTATCTGGAGAGGGTCTTGGGCAGGTCAGTGAGACTCTGCTCATCTGGCGCCTCGGATGGCGGCAATGTATGTTGTGTCAATAAGCCAGCAGTGTCTGTACTTGGGATGGCGTGGGAGGTGGAATCCGGAAGGAAGCTAGATGGCAGACTACTGTGCACATCGGCGTCAGGATCTTGTCCAGAGCGAAGTGCCTTCCGCGAGGCAGGCTGGCTTGACTTAGCCCCTGACGCGTCAAGGTCATCGGCAACGAATAAGCCTGTGTCCGAAGACACTGGCGAACCCTTGTCACTTCTGGGAGCCGTGGTGCCTCTGCCGTCTAGAGCATGGCGCGCGGACGATCCGAGCCTTCCGGGTCGAGATTTAGATGTGCTGGAAGAATCTCCGGCGTAGTTGGGCAAGCGGACGCGTTTAGTAGACTCTACTGTAGCAGGAGAGGTTGGAACTATCGTCCTTTTTCTGCCTGTTGGCGGCATATCGCTGATCTACCCCTTGCCAATTACGACTTCTTTCCATGGCCTCCTCCTTCCTCCTGTTGTAGATGGGGGAGGAAAAGGGTTTAAAATGATGAAGCGATGAATGTATTCGTAATCTCCCAAGGCTGCCGGGGCATACCGCGCTACTCACCCTGCTCAAATCATTTCGATTGGTCTCCTTGTCGGAACCAACTGCCTATCACACATGTGATAGCATGCTAAATATAATAAGATTCGAAGGAGATTACTCAAGTTGCATACAATTTAATCATCATTAAACTTAGTGCTGTAGGTGTGTGGAACGTTAAAGGGATATTTGAGGTATCTGTCGTTTGCACGTTTGCTCCACTATTGACTACCCTAGACTTAACCTATTGCATCTTTACACCAAAGCCCAAACGACATTCTAGACTAGGATAACAGCCATTACTACGTATCAAGAATTCAAATCGCCATCTCCGTCATGGCTCCAGAGCGTCGGAAAGCCAAAGGCACGTCCAGAATGCGATCTAAGTCCAAGGGTTGCAGGGAAAGAGGAGTTTCTTCCTCCAGCTCGTCTGCATCCGGCCTCCGTGCAACCCGATCTCAAGAAACCATCCTGCGATACCTACAGTCAAGTTCGCCTTTACCCATAGCTTCTGAAAGAAGAACATCTCCAAGAGAAGCAAGCTCTAGCACGCTACGTTCGGATTTCTCCTCTGCCACCAGCAACACCGAAGGCCCCGTCGCAACAAGCACTGCGTTCCCTGAGCCATCATCATCATCATCATCTGTAAGGTCGAATATGTCGCCATCGATCGATGAGTCTTCCGGGAATGCCAGGTCGCGACGAGGGAGGCATTTAGACGAGCGGCCCTCATCTAGATCTCCAATTAGACAGCACTACGGCGGAAAAGAATATATACCAGGTGCGGTTTTTTCAGACACGAACCTTGACATGCCAACACTTACATGAAATCAATTTGATCTAGACTCGATAGAGGATGACATGGCAGACATAGCTGCCCCAGACGGCGACATGTCGCTAAATGACCAGTCGCTAGCATTCAGCCCCGATATGCAGATGGATTCGGCCGATGACAGGTCATGGCATATACGCTCAACACCTCCACGTAGTCATGGGCCTTACCCAGGTCAAACACTCAATCTCCACACAGTATAATCAGCCTGCTAACCATCCGCCCTAGACGGCATGATAAACAGGGCAAATAATGACCGACGCGAAACGGTTGTCACCCGAAGCGAGCATCCCCTCAATGCAGAACATGACGAAGAGCGAGCCGAACGCGTTGCTGCGGAACTGCCTACACGTCAGGAAATCTATAACTGGGTTGAAGAGGAAGGCTTGGACGAAGGGGAGAAACTGGCTCGACGTATCGTCTATATCCTCAACGCCGGTCTGGTGTCATGCCCGTTGGATCAACACAAGGACCAGGATGCATCACACCTCGCAACTTGCCGCCGACATCTGCACCTGCGCGAGACGTGGGCTGGGTCCAGCGCCAGAGTCAGCGGGTTGTCCTTCACCGAGCGAGAGGAACAGTCACGACAGTTCGGCCTAGACCGGACCGTCCGACCCCTTGATGCTTCAGTCACAGGCCTCCGTCGCGACCAGCTGCCACCAGCCAGCCGACTCGAGGCCCAATTCGCGGGCTGGCACGAAGACAAAGAATGGTCAGATGCCGAGGTCTGCCTGCACTAAGACAACGTGCCGCAGCGGAAGCTGGCGCCCGCCGTTCACGACATCGACAGCTTCCTACATGTCACGAAAGACCCGCGCAGCCTGAGAGGGCCGTTGAACATATGTATAACAGCCCAGCCAAGCCTCCTCCTCTCCAAATCCATTCAAGTCCGTGTGCCAATACGGGTGGGAGAGAAGATCAAGCAGGTCCCGATCTACCAGATTCCGCACACCGTGCTTGCTCACCAAAGGCCACGAACGGTCTACATGTTCTTCCCGCGGCTCTACGACGAGAAGCGTCGGAAGAAGGGCCCAGTACCCCTGCGAGAGGAGCAGAATCGGCTGTTCTTCGACGGCTTCATCAGGCCAAGCATCGAGAAGATTGGACCGCACTTTGTGCACCACTTGCCCGGAACCTATGACTCCGTCCGGGCAGCATCGCGCATCGCCATGGAGTCGTCGGGCTCGGCGGCTGTACGCGGGACGGCCTTTGAGGTGCCATATAGCGAGAAGAACCTCCCCTGGCTGTGGAGCGTCATGCAGGAGGCACTCGATCGTGCGGAGCGCGACATGGCGGCTGACGGGCTCCGACCCGGCGACGGCGGGGGCGTGCGGGAGACAGAAGATGCCAGTAGGCTGTGGCAGTTTGGCGATGCTATCTTCCTCTGCAGCTACAAGGACACCAAGCTGTGGCATCAATCCTCTGGCAGGAGCATAGTGGGGGTGCTGGAAGACTTCCACGCCCGATGTGGCGTCGTCAGCCTCGAGCAGGAGCCGGCAGCCAGCATCCGCAGTGGCAACCCTGCTTACGGCAACAACCGGACAGAACCGACGCCGTCGGGGCAAACCCAGCTTGTCGACGTTGCATCCGAGCTCCTGCCAACGAGAAGTGGGCATACTGTTCTGGCTCGGCGGTGCTGCCAGTATAACACCTTGCGTTTTCTCTATGGACAGTCTAGGGAGGCTCTGCTCGGAAGGACGGCCCTGCGAGTGGAGGACGAGGCTGAGAATGACTGGGATGATGAGGCCGGTAGTAGCCAGGAAGATGAGGAAGGAGAAGGTGAAAATTACGACCTTGATGAAGGCGACTGGCAAGCTCCACACGGCAGAGGGAGCGAGGAGGAGCAGGCTGCAGGAGACGGTTGGAAGCCTCCCCGGATCCCGCGCGCCGCCACGACGGAGTATCCTGTACACATGCTGCGAGACTCCATCTCCATCACATCAGAGCCCAGGAGAACCAGTCCTATCTTTAGGCGCGGCGTCTCGTATGTACAATCCTACACCGTAGAGGAGGGGAACTTCAACGTGGCCGCCATCTGGGCCTTCTCACACCCCAACATCTTCAACCTCGCGCACAGCGACGAGGCCTGGGCAGCAGTGGCCCGAAAGGGTAACATCAAGGCTAGCCGCCAGGACGTGGAACGGGCACTATCGCAGTCAATCCAGCGCATGGCTAGCAACCTCGAGGACCCGTCACGGGGATACGGCTGGCGGGTTGAGCTGCGCATCACGACAACACTCGCGGCTCGGTTGCGGCCGGCGGAGGAGGCCTGGTGGCAACTGATCAAGCGGGCAAACCGGCTATCTGATGAACCAGGTGCGATTGCCGTGACACCGGATCGGAATGCCTTCTATATACTCGCAGCTGGAGACTTTAACACGTTTGTACGACAGAACATTGACAAGCATCTGCGGCTCATGGACTACATCATGTCGTACTGGGCGCGAGACCCATCTACGCCGCAGTCAGCGGCATCGCTCTATGCCATCGTGACGCTTGCTCTCCGGCATTTCATCAACCATCAGCCGCACGCACTAGTCAGGATACTGTCTGCACCGCTCGCGGCCGCTGCCGGGGGCAAGATCGGTCTCAACATGGCCCGCTCTAGAGAGCAGCGTGGATTTTCCTTCTTCCCGAAAGACGTAGTGGACTGGCATGAGCTCCGGCTCCACGACTGAGCCACGGACCTGCTTCAGGTGCCACAGCTCGTCATCAAGGTACACTGGCTTGAAGAGGCATCGCTGCAGCAGTCTAGACACCTTATCGACCAGGTAATTAGCCTCGCCATCAGCAAGGACATCCGCACGCGGGAGTAGGCCGAAGGCGTGCTTGGGATTCTCTCGCAGCTCCTGATTCGCAGCTATAAGGAAGCGGCGTACCTGGCTCTCTTTCCGGCGAAGGGCAGAAAGAATAGAGTGCCGGACATGGACGTGTTCGAGTTTACCCTGGCTGGCGTGCGTGCTGAGTCAAGAGTCGTGCAGGGCCGAGACTGTAATCCTCCAGGGAACCACCGCTTCTTTATCAAGCACGTTTCTACCTATTTTGCCTGGGTATGGACCCTCGCTGATAGTGACATCAGTCGTGGACATCTTAAAAGTCAGAATTTCCGCGTGGAGGCTAAGAGGGCCATAAAGGCATTCGAGCAGCTCAGCCGTAGCCAGTTTATCACAGCACAACGCTTCCTCTGCGTGCTGTACTACCGCTTCTGCCAGCAGGTACTCTGTTTCACCAACCCCGACAAGATTAACGGCGTCATGTCTGTGACTGCCAAAAATGGCAGCCGCACAGTTCTCTGCACACATATTATCAAGCCGTGCATAACCATTCCCAATAACGCCAAGTTAACAGACAATGTTGCGGCCATCGTGTTAAAACAAGATGCGAATATCCATCCACAACAGAATACATACCCATCTCATATCATATATTCTATCAAGCAGATCCGTAGATATCTACATCTACCTCTATCTGGAGATGACATGCGATAGTAGTGAGTGTCAGATAGGAGCTAAGGTTACCCTATTAATAATATCCTTTATATCGTCTAACAACCGACGAACTAGCTTTGGTGGGAAATGTAAGGACGCTAGCATGATATAGGGCAGCCGACGAACTAAATCTGCGGTAACTAACAAACTTCAGTTTACCTCCAGGGCAGTATAGAAATGCATCTGTTTTTTTCAAAACAATAATAAAGTAGCTAGCTATAAATCTGCAATCTGACGTATTGGTATAACGTTATATTATTTTATCTTAGTAGCTATATAGTAAAGATACTTGATTATCAAGGAGGCGGTAGTAGAGGAGGAGGAGGAGGTTATGGTCCTCGGGGTAGCGGCAGCGGCATAGGGAAGCTCGTAAGCTTTTCACCACCAGGTAACCCTTCGTTCCTTCCTCTAGCTACTCGCTTCACTATAACCACATAAAATGTCATAGAGAATGCAAACGCAGGCCACTCAAGCACCTGTAGTGTACCTCCGACCGTGATGTGTAGCGAAACGGCGCCCAACCTCTTCGTAGCAAACTCTAGTGCATTTCCCGTCTGCGTGGTAGATGCTGCACTGATGACAGAAATGGCGACCGATGCCACAAGGACCTTCTCTAGCCAGCCCTGCTTAATCAAGCGCCATCTCTATGCTCTCCTCTTGCTAATCTCTATGCAGACGCGAGTAATGAAAAGAAGGATGCTAATGGTGAAGAGCACCCTAGCAAAGGCCTGCAAACAGAAAAAGATGCTTCGTTGCAGCTGAAGGGCGGTCTCGAGAGTACGCAGACCAGGGACTGGAGATCCCTTGCCCCCTCGACCTAACTGAGAGGTCAAGGCAGCACTGAGTGACTGCAGAGTTGTCAAGTAAGGGGTAGCCACGCAATTGTGACTATTATTTCCAGATACACATACTCCTATATATATCAGCCTCAGACTTTCGAGCAGAACAAACCACGAGAGTATTGGACATAAATAGAGAAAACTTACCAAAATAACCAATTCGAAGTTCTGCCGTGCTTGAGCTGTTGATCGCCACCAGGAATATACTAGGTAACCCAGGGCTATCAGATACGCATCCTGTCAGGGATAGTGCTGTATTAAGTTAGCACATATAATAACAGAGATTTGAATAAGTAAGTCACTTACTGTAAAATACCAAGCCTGCAACAGGAAAGATAGAGATAACTAGCAATTCCAAAATCCTGAGCTCTTAAATCACAGGGTCAGTTGATCCTCCACACTGCACGTGTTTGTCAGACTTACGTATTATGCAAGAATAAACCGTGTAGATATTAATAATAAAGTAAGGTATTACAGTTGAGGTATGTAGGGAAGTAAGTTAACCAATGACAACTAAGGAATAATAGCTTTTTTCTTTAGTGGTTATGCAAGAGTAGTAAGTAAACATTAGACTTGATGCTATATAAGTAATATATCTCCTGTTGTTGGGACTCTTCGAATGGCCTTCGCGTTCTATACTTGAATCTGCCAGCTACATTGCTAGAAGTAACAGACTGTTTTCTTATTGAAAGCGCTTAGCACCATCACGGCCATGTGTAACCGCGCGACCATATCGCCGTCTTGCTTCGGATCCTCTGTGTTGGTCCAGCAAGAAGTATGTGCTTTCATCAGAGCGTTTAGCCTTGCAGCCACCCTTCGGTTGCTTCTAGTTCAGACTCTATATTTACTCGAGATCCATTTACTTGAAACATTCAGCCCTCACGAAGGGGTGCCGGCGGCAAAGGATTGGCCTCGCCGGATCATAGATCCTTCTTCAGACGCAATCTAGCGTCATGACCCAGGAATCTCCCCATATGTCAATCAGACGGGCCGTTACGTGGCAATGTTGCCCTGTTCAACACGTTAGGTCAGGACACAAGGGATCGATCCAACATGATGCCGTCCACCTGACATTGCAGTAATGCGACCTCGTTGGCCAAGCCAGTCGCTAAAAAGAAACGCGCCATGTCAGCGGGCTACTAGATATGCCTCGCCGGGCCAGTAAAAAGGTATTTGGTAAACCCAGCCCTTGAGACAAGGCATTCAATTGGGCATTAGCGTTCTGTTGGCTCTCACTTTTCGAATGGTAATACAAGCTATCGGTCCTTCTGCTTATCCTTCGCTCTTAACTGCTAAAGTAAGTAACATCTGACTCACGACTCACGACGAGCCAGGCTCACGCTCCGTGAGCCACCCTCAGTATATATACACATTCATTTAGCAGTAGATAGAACTTAGCTCACCAGCTATCAATAACACTTCTTTACCTCAATACGCCTTACCCGCACTATTGACTATTAAGAGACGTGACAACCCAATGTGCTCAGTTAAACGCCCTACGTATTCTGCAAACATAAACCTAGTACGGACTAGTTTACCTGTTTGGAAACCCCAACCGTCACAATAATATTTTAATCTTATAATAACTAGTTAAGCTAAATAGACTAAAAAAGAATTAGTCAGTATAATTACAATTAGTAATATTAATAGGAAATTTATAGTCTATATATAATATAACTATAAGAGTAATGATAAAAGTGCCTTTTTAATTATTATTAAACAAAAGCTAAAAGGGTAAAGAATATAAAAGAATAAAATAAAAGTAAAAAAAGTAAAAGTAAGAATATATATAAATATATTAATTTATTTTTGTTAAACTATCTTATTATATGTATATATATAAACTATAAAACCTAGGGTATAGGAAACTTTTAGAAGAATTCAGGGTTAACACAGATAAAAAGTAGACAACCCGGCGGGATTCTGATAGCCCTTTATACAGTATGTTTCTGTCATCGCATCATGCACAACATCATCAACCGGCCTTTCCTATCCTTTCCGGCCAGTCACACTAAAGAGACTGCTACTAAAAAGCAAACATGGCTATTCACATGCGAATTTCGCGGTAAACATCAGCTGATAATATCATCCGACAATTACATGTTCCACAGAATACAGTTACTCAATGCATACTAGGTTTATCTTGGCACAGCGCGACTACACGGAGGGGCTTTTCTCTTCTTAGAAGGAACTAACTATATGCAGGGCAAATTCTGACATGCAGCTTGGGACCAGGCACGTCGTAGCCACACAGGGTCGTACGCGTAATCCGGCCAAGCCCTGCAGTTTACAGTTAATTGGAGTTATATATAGCAATAACTTAATCCCTTCTTACGAAATGCATAAACCCGTAATATATACTTTTAACTAAAAAGATTTGCAAGGAATATCAGGGTTATTCCTGCGTGAATATCTGACATGTGAAAGTAACCCTGTTAGCTAGGAACTTTAATATAGAAGTTTCAGTGCATAAAACTGTACGCCTGAGCTTTGGTCTTAGCCTGGTTTGAAGTTCCCTTTCAGTTCCTTTATAGGCACGTTAGCGTCGAAGCTTGTTTCCCTGCTTCCCTGGCCGAGTAGGCACAGCCCTCGATCCTCTAGAAACCGAACCCTTGTTTTTCCCCTTTCCTTCTCCCACCCACCTCCAGTGTCACCTCCAGTGCCACCTGAACTTATATATCTCGCTGTTAACTCTTCCATTTACTGTTATTCACGTAAGAGTGTCAATCCCCAAGGCCAATAACAATGTACCATGAAACCAAAACCTCAACTGCCAAAGCCCGTCAGCTTAAGAAGCGGGAAAACGATCGCAAGGCCCAGAGGTCATCGCGTGAGAGGACAAAGAGCCGCATTGTTCAATTGGAGAGCATGGTCGATATGCTGAAACAGGCCAACTCGAATACTCAGATAGCCGCCCTGATGGATAAATTAAGCAAGGTTACAAAGGAGAGAGACAATCTACTCCAGGTTCTCGACTCATTAGGCTCGATTATTCGTCGTCATCTGGGTAACTGGACTACGAGCGAACTTCCATCCGATACGATATCCAATCCGTCACAATACGCAGATATTGCACAATCTACACCAGCTGAACGAATAGTCCCAATCACTACCCAAAGGTTGACACCAGAAACAAGCAATTCAATAATACTAGAGCCCCCCATAAACTCTACCCTTCCTGATACCTTTGCCTACGATGGCTGGAATTACACCTTCAACAACTTCATTCTCGCATCCGCGGAAAACGGCCTCATATCTACCTGGCCCCTCGCCGACATTCACACGCCCCTCTGAAAAAGTCGACGTCACCATCCCCAAAGCCTCCGTTCTTTATCCCTGCTCAAGCCTCACAAGCTACAGAGCCTATTTCCGTAACATCAAGCCCAATATCTAGCACGCCATCAACAAAGTCCTCGTTAAGCCCATAAAGCGATCTGCTGAAGAGATCGTTATCAAGGAGTACAGTGCTAAGGAAATACTAAAGTGGGTGATCTTAGAAGGGTAGTATAGCATTGAGAAGATAGAGAAGATTATGCTGATATAGTAAAGGTTGCGAGGCTGATGGATTATATAGTAATGCTGGGTAAGAAATATTTTATAATAAAACTTGTTTATTATTGAGATGAAATTCCTTCTTATGTTTATATCTTTAGATAATACTATAAAGGACTTTACTTTAAATCTAAGACTTTTACTAGCACTGTAAATCTTAGATAGAAGGGGGATCTTTAGTTTTTTTTAATATACTACTATTTACCTTATCTCTTGGGTTTAAGGTTATTATAAACTTTAGTACTTTAAGTAATATATCTTACATTTTTTAATTAAATATAACGTAGTTAATAAGCGAGCCGATCAGATTTTACCTATACCTTAACATCTAGTTTTTAAAAGCTTATATACAAATCTGAAAATAAGCTACTATAGTTAATAAGCATATAATGCAGATAAGTATATAACGCACTTTCCTTAACCTTTCTAAACTATAGCTTAAAAGCTTAAGCTATAGTTTAAAAAGGGTAGCTTTTACTCGCTAAATTTCTCCATAGATAACTTAGGAACTACCTAATAAGTCCTTATATTATAATAACCCTTACTATATATATTATAGCATTAATTACCTAGTCACTCTGACCTTTCTTAACTACTACTTCTTAATAATTTAGCTACTACCTATATCTTAATATCTATTTAATTAACTACTCATAATACTTCTTATATAGTTAT
>JABFAI010000341.1:0-51114 GCA_013266175.1 Fusarium gaditjirri
TTAAATAAGGAGATAATTATTTATATATAATATAAAGCTCAGTATTTTATTATCTTAAGAAACTGTAGCCGAGAATATAGTAGCTATGCAAAATATAGAAATTTCTCAAGATTCCATAAGCGCAATAATGAAATTTAGAACTGGCAGCGAGATCAGTGTTGCCCAAAATGCCTTGGACTTGGCAAACAAGGACCTTGAGAACGTCCGTAACGATATTACAAATTTCGCTATCCTGGAAGCTGTCAAAGTACGGATCACCACAGCTGGCTTTTCTCAAACTAAGTACTTATTCGTTCACAATCGTCGCCTCACGGTTTTCAAGCAAAATATACACAGGAACGCAAATACTGGATGCCGGTTAAGGTGCTAGTCACTCTTGGTTATTGTTTGATAGCAATTTATGGGCTTGTACTGTTACAGCGGCAGCGAAGCTATGAGTCATACAGTGAGAAATGGACAACGGGTGTATAGTATGAACCACTGACGTAACTGAGTATGCAGCAAGTCCTAACTCTCTTAAGCATAGAGCACGTATTTTCTCGATTCGAGCGGAGTTTGTCTTGGATTGTCACTTCTGTAGGCACAATATTGAGTATATGGATAGAGACGCTGATAAATCTCGATCAGAAGGTTGGGCAGGATAAGCACCTCCAGTACAAAATCGGTGGCAGCCAAAGCTGATATGTAGAAACAAGCTCTCGTAACAGGTACTTCTCATCATGAATAAATTCTCCGCAATCTCTCTCATGACATTGTCCGGCGGAGCTGTACTGTGCAGCAGCGCTATACCTAGAGCATCCAAGTCTATGCGTTAGCTTGGCTCGACTGGGGCACTAGCTACATATGAGGTGGTTGAAATACATACCCCGCAGGTTATAACGAATCGGCTTTGGCTTGATCAGGCAGCTGTTTAAATTTGCTGTACTGCCGCCAGAAGCCATTCATTGTTGCTAGCTGGCCTAGGTTAGCAGGATTTGAAAACCTTGCCATGGTACAACACCGACATCTCCATGTTTGTATAACAGGTTCCGATCGGGTACGCATCTCCAAGTGGCAACAATAAACGTAGTAGTTATTCTATAACACTCTACATCCAATCCCTGGCGGCGTAACAATTACTATTGCCATGCCGAACTCCACAGAGCCGTCGCCAGCGAGTGGCTCCCTGGTACCAATCGCGAACCGTCGGCTTCCCACGGGAGTTTCCAGTGCGTGTCGTAGATGCCGCCGGAACAAAAGCAGAGTATGTTTTCCTTTTCAGTTTGAAGTGCCAATTGGGCTGAAAATCACCTAGTGCGAATTCTTTCCGGCCTTGCTCCCTTTGCGTCAGGGCCAATGTAGAATGCGAGCGACCATCATTGGATGGATCACCCAAGGGCAGAGCCAAATCTAACAGTCACCGTACTCGAACGAGGCTCCGACAGTACGTCAATGAGAATCCTCTTTCCCTGTGGTAATTCTGACAACATTGCACCAAAGACGCAATCAATCTAAAAGCAGCCGCGATGTCCTGCCGACCTCAGCGCCGCCCACTCAACGTCCTACAACGAGCCGTGAGAACGCTTCTGTTGAGGGCTTTGGCGATGAAATCATCGCGGAACCAGCAAAGCCGCCCGGATCGTGGGTACCGCAAGATTATGGAGAGTCCAAATCGGCCATGGGCTTTGCTCGAAAGGTAGGAACTTCACCCTCGTCGTTTGCCTAAACTCGATTCACACGCCATGCTAGATCTACAGACTAGGAAGCCAGACCATTGATGAACAACAATGCTCTGCTATTCCAGGTGGGGCATGCAGTATCAGGACTCCTCTGTTGAGGTCTAGCGAGCAACGCTTACCGATATCCAGCATTCTGGGTGGCCGCTTTCCCAAACAGAATGATATTGATTCCTTACTGGAAGATTATTTCGAATTTGTCCACTGGTTCTCGCTGGTAATATACGAACCTAGATTCCGCGAGCGCATAGAGTCTATCAAAGATGGCAATGCGTATCCCACAGAGGCGCCGTTCTTGACATTACTCTCAATCATGTTGTGCATGGCAGCGTGGTACAGGTCAAAAAAGACCGATCAAGAAGGGGCCGAAGAATGGCACCTCTGGAGCGATGAGCTGCTCAGGATTGTCGAGTCTCGCCTTGTGCACATCATGGACCAGCACTCCATTGCCGCTGTTCAGACACTCATCCTGCTGGGATCACATCATGTCTACCACGGCCGGCCTAACTTGTCGTTTGCCCTGTTGGGTGCGACCATCAAGATATCACACGCTATGGGCTTGCATCGTAATCTGGCCCATGGGTCCGTCGATGACGTCGAAGAGCGCAAAAGAGTATGGTGGACCATTTACACCTGGGATAGGTACGAAATCAAACCCCGCACTTTCTGAGCAACACTGACTATATAGGTTTGCTTCCATATCATACGGCCGACCGTTAAGTATTAATGATGAAGACTACAACGTGGGGATGCCCGCTGAGTTCATCGAGTCCCCGTTCTTCAAGGCTGAGTCCATCCAACAAGGGTCGCCCGGTGTGCGATATTCACCGTACCAGACCCAGTTGACCACGCTGTACCTCGTGGCTTCCCCTGCCTGGAAGACAATATTCGGCTCTCTGTCAGCACAGTCAGCCGGTCTGCATTTCGGTGGCGAGTATCGGTCACTGGTTCATGATGTGACGCAAAAGCTGTTGGCTTGGCGACGCGATTTGCCGTCATTCTTGTCTTTGGACCTGAACCAAGACTATCACCCAACCACTACCGAGTGGGACACCCGGGCTCATCAGTTGCAGTCTCTATCGCTACAGTTGACATTTGACAACGTGATGGTTGTTCTACACCAGCCGTTTCTAGCTCGTCAAATTGAGAACCTGTCTACTCAGACTTCCGGCAGCGTCACTGACTCCCCTTTGGCTCAGGCAATGGCGCAGCATTTACCCCCGCGCAGTAGTAACTCCCCCTCCCAGAACGACCAGTCGCCCAGGTTTGAAGAAAACGCAAGCTCTGAGTATTGGTGGAGCGCAGCAGTTCGGACTGCGCGAATCACTGAACTGCCATACCTCACCGATCTCGCGACTGACAGCCACCTTGTAGCGTTTATGGCCATGAACCTATTTCACGCAGCGATTGTGCTGACTCTGGTGGCCCTCTCTGATCCCCTTTCAGATCCTACCCAAGCTGTCAAGCGGACCATCACGCGAGTATTTCAACTGCAGGAGCGGCTAGGCCAGCGGTCGGGGTTGGCTAGCCAGAGCAGTGCTGTACTCAAAAATCTCATATTCCTTCTCCTTCGGCGTGAGGGAGAAGCCATGCTCGGTCCGGCGCCACCCGAATCAGGGCCTATCAACAGCCATATGGAGTATCCGCTTCTACATCAAACGAGTCATGAGCAAACTCTTCGCCTTGCTTTGGAAGCGGCGCTGAACACGGATCAACGGATCGGGATACCAGCCGGATCAAATATGAGCATTGTGCAACGATTGAACGAAAGTTTGGCGTCGGTGCAACAGAGTGAGCTCACCCTTCTTACCTCGTAGCATTCCTGGCTGACTAAGATCTTTTATTCCAGTTATCCCGCCATTCTTTGACGATTCTATTCACCCCATTTCCATATTGGTTCCAAGAAATGAAGCTTCGCAGCAAGGACCGGTATCGCACCCCCAGCAGGAGATATGGCTCCCGCCCGGCGGCTTGCAAGAGCCTACGGAGTCACTGGAACATCATGGAAATGGGGTAAACTATGGAGCGAATGGGCTCTTTTGGCTTTGGGACTCTACATGGACGGGCTGAAAATAAGAAGAAAACACTACTCCGTCCATGATGGATAAATAACCTGAAAATTACATGCATATTCTATACCTGGCCTGGTGCCTGCAAAAGCCAAAGTCTAAGGTTCCGAAGTTGACCACAGAGTGATTTTCCATTACCTACGTTTACGGTTCCGGCGGATGTCATCTCTCTTAGACGGGCCCACTGACTGGCTAGTTTACCGGGTCCGATCCAACTCCGACGGCTCTCTCGAAGTGTCTAGCGGCGGACCCGGGCCTAAATTAGAAATGGCGAGTCATACTGTGGGTTCCCCGCAACGCGCCAACGAAATCCATGCTTCAAGCTCCTGGCAAACCTTTCTTGTTTGATCCGGAGTTATGGGGACTGTCATGACTATGATGTGGGAGAGGACCACGCTTAAGACTTTACATTTTGCGGAGAACAAATCTGGAGTACACATCTTATTCTTCTCTTTTATCACGATAAGATTCTGGCCGTTGAACTCAGCATCATGGAAAAGCCACCGTCCCCGACTCTAATGGAGAATGCTTCAATTCGCGCCAACCTGGAGGAACTTCCCATCGCCGAGGTCTCGTGGCTTGAGTCCAAGCTGAAGCCAAAGACCGTTCATGCTCGCTATCCTTTCAAAGGCAAGCCTCTTCTCTGGATGACTTGCGCATTCGGAAGTCTTGGAGATGCTTTGTTTGGCTATGATCAGGGTGAGCTTGAACCTTTTACCGCGGCATCTACTATATCTGACATGACGAATAGGTATCGTGGCCGGCCTTCTGGTCAACCCAGTGTTCCTCTCGAGATTCTTCTCCGAATACGGCGGTGCGGACGGAACGAGCGAGAATATCGATCCTTCAATCACAGGCATCCTCGTTGCATGTCTTCAAGTCTCGGCGGCTCTCGGCTCCCTCATAGCTGGCAGCCTCGGCGACATGATAGGACGAAAGAGATGTGTGAGATTAGGCGGTTTCATCTACTTTGCTGCCGCCTTCATTCAAGCTTTTGCCCCTGGTTTCAATACATTTGTTGCCGGTCGGACTCTGCAGGGCTTGGGCGTTGGCTTCCTTTCCATGACTGTTCCTGTCATCCAGACTGAGATCGCCGCGCCCCATCGTCGTGGTCTCATGGTTGGTGTCGAATACACATTCCTTATTGGTGGCTACGCACTTTCAACCTGGGTCGACTTCGGCTTCTACTATCTCATCCCCAAGAGCGAGTCGTGGCAGGGGCCCTACTTTATCCAAATGGGTCTTGCATTTATTCTCTTCTCCATATAGTTTATTCTTCCCGAAACTCCTCGATGGCTGGCACGCAATGGTTTTGCGAAAGAATGTCTTCAAACCGTGGCAGATCTGCATACTCCAGATGGGAATACGCAGGCCGAGCATGTTCAACAGATTATGTTGGAGATCAAAGAGGCTGTGTGCTACGAAGCGAGCTTGAAAAAGTCAACTTGGCGGGAGATGTTTACTCGTTACCGGAAACGTACTATTGTTGGCATCACGGCACAGATGTTTGCTCAGCTCAACGGCATCAACGTCATCTCCTTCTATCTTCCTACAACCCTTGCTAAGGCTGGTATGAGCCAGGAAAAGTCCTTGCTCTACACAGCTGCCAACTCCATCCCGTATGTTTCTGCTACGATCCTTACTTGGTGGTTGGCTGATAGATGGGGGCGACGCCCGCTCTTGATCCTGGGTGGTCAGTATATATTCTTGACATGTCCTGAACAAAGCTAACGGTATTACGGATACAGGCATTCTCATGGCGATAGCCCTCTGCATCGTTTGTGCCTTTACTGAAGCCCATATCCATAACGCCAGTACACGAGCGCACGGCATCTACGCATTCGCCGTCATTTACAACGCTATCTACGGCTTCACCTGGGGCCCAATTCCTTGGTTGCTACCTGCCGAGGTCTTTCCACTCCGTGCTCGAAGCAAAGGCATGGCCCTTGCTACATGCTCCAACTGGCTCTTCAACTTTGCCATTGGTATGTCGGCCCCGGACGCATTCGACGGCATTGGAGGATACTACTATCTGATCATTGCGGGATTCTGTCTGATCTCTGTCGGGATTGCATATTTTTATTATGTTGAGACCGCTGGCCATACGCTTGAAGAGATTGCACTAGCATTTGGTGATAAAGCGTTTGTAGATGATGATGGGGCGGTTGTTGGAGCAGCACATCTAAGAAGAGATGATGCCATCAAGACCGTGATGGCTTGAAGGGTGGACTTGCAAAAGCTAATTATTGTGGCATAGTTGGAATTATTGATTTAAGGAAATGTATGTAATTCACAGTTTCGACGGCCAGGAGGGGACATTGTCTAAATGAACGACTGTTTTCAACGCTTGTCAGACCCGGAGTGCCTCCGACGCCTCCAACCTCGCGATCTCACACACAATTACCCGATCAACACGCATTCAATCCCAACAACGGCCAGGTCACACGTCAATCGCCCTTCTTCCGGAAGACCCTGGAGTAGATTCAGAAGAAGCTGGTCACGGGAACCCCGAATAATGGTGATAAATAGAATATACCTGGTCCTCTATCCTGGCCAGATAGTATATATACCCCCTAGGATAATTCACTTTATCTTTTATAAGGAGAATAAACTAACCCTTATAATAGGTAGTAAAGTATTTAAATAGACTAGGCTAAACTAATAGCTATATTTTCTAAAATATTAGGAGCTTAGTAAAATAGTACTAGAAGTTACTATAAATAAGTCTAGGGACTAGGTTATATACCCTATTAGGTCGTAAAATAATATCGTGAGGTATAAGACTGGGATATCTTTAGAGGGCAGGAAGAACCTGGGCTTGTGATGAGGCTGCACCCTTGGGAGTGTCATGAATCAAGCTGTTCCGCCACAACCGCGATCCAACCTTGAACTACTTGAAGCAAAATTTACCTCCTCAACAGCTTCGACCTTTCATTTAAGCTTACGACAGCTGGCCGGGAAAATCTCTGAGCGCGCGATATCTGGAGTCAATGCCGTCGTCAAAAGGCTCTCAACTCTAGTGTAGTGAAGACAGCATTGCGTAAGAGGGCACAAGAGAAGTCAGCGATCCGAATGAAGTGCTAGTGCAGTGACTTTCAACAGTTCAGTCCAGATGCTAAAGGACCGCAGCCAGTAGACCTATAAGGAAAGATGAATCATGCCGTTCGCTCACGACAGCGACGCGGGTCATTTCACGAGAATGGGCAATGGCCAAATCACGGACTGCCACTAGCTAGGTATTGACTGAGATCTTAAAGTGTAATCAACACGGAAGCGGCGGTGAAAAGGACCTGCAAGCAATTTGAGGGTGGTTCAGGCCAATATAGGTTATCCATTTGGACAAGCTTCTACTCTCAAGAACTCCAGTCTTTGACGGACAACCAACAAGTGCAACATCCTCGTCAATGCCGTCTTGTTCGAGGTGTTCCCTCTTAGGATTCTATGACATATCTAGACTGGCCTTGATGCTTACTTTCCTAGTCGTGTTCTGGTATCTGTTGAGAAGAAGAGCCTTATCACTCGGACTTTTGTTTATGCTGGGATATTTTCAGGTGGCGTGATGCCTATAAACTAGGCTCTTTGAAGGATCTACAAGCTTATAGGCGTCGCTGAACTTAAAGACACTGCTTTCAGACTCCAAGCGCTCTGGCGGCAGGTGCGGTATGACGTAGACTCCACCGAACTGATCATGGGAAGATGAACGTATCGAAATGGCGTAACTGACTCATATGAAAGGATCTATAGCTTAATTAAACAAGTATATACGGAGAAAAAAGCAATATTTCAATTCAAACAAATACACTCGTAATATACAGGTAACGTCTCTTTGTCCAATTATTCACACATATTTCCTCCTGATAGGGTCCCATACCAGTTCTTCCTCATCCTCGTCTTCGTCCTCGCTCTCCTCGCTCTCCTCATCATCATAGTTCTTCAAGTGTAACTTCTCAAGTTCTTCCGCAATAATTTGGTCTGTATCTTGGACAAATGTATCGCAGAGGTCCACTAGCCTCAGCTTGGCAGCTCGACGCAAATCATCGTCAGCATCGAGGTCTGCTTCATCACCCAGAGCAGCCAAGACGAATCGAAGTGCTTTTCTTGACAGCTCCTTTCTCTGTTGTTCACGCTCCATTGCTGCAGTCGCAAAGCTACGGCCAGCTTCGGAGTAGACAAACTCCCATTGACGAATATATATGATCATCATTGGTTTGAACACCTGCATTGCCCAATCATAAGTATTTTCGAGTATGAGTCGGAATTTCTTAACGTCCTTAAGGTCTGTCATATCTCCAGTCCAAATGCATTGCATCATCTAGGAGGAATAATCAGTAAGGATGAACCGCGTGTCTCCGATTTTATACTAACATAACCTTGATCGATGGGATCGAGATGCTCTCCTCTCTTCCTATGTAAACGATTTGCCATGAAGTTTTTGGCAAAATACGTTATCCAAACCTTGACTTCGGGTCCAGCTGTAGTGACGGCTGGGATGGGAGGAATTTGTCCTTGACCGGGCAGTTCCACAGCAAACTTTGCAGCGATCTGGTTTAGTCTTACAGCGCATCCGCTACCATTGGCAGCTTGGCAGGATGCCTCCTCTTTTGACTTGTTGATCTTCCCGCGTTGGGTATGTTTCTTCTTCATCTCGATAATAAGCCATGGAAAGCACCTTAGGTGTTTTTCTTCTGCTCCTTTCTTGAAAGCATTAAAAGGAGAGGGTCGTAAGCCGTACTGGTAAAGTTCTTTCAAGGCAGAGAATGAGAATGACTCCACAGAAGAGGAAGTTGATTCTTCAGGAGGCTCCAGAACTTTCTTGATCATGTTCCTCGGCGTAGCACTATCTCCTCTCACACAACGAGGATTCAGTCGAGATATATCATTTCTGGCCGTCAGCCGATACATTGGAAAATAAAAGGCGTAGTCCGGTTTGGGAGCGCTCGCGTTGCGGAAGTCATCAGGCATTGAATCACCAAGCTTGCCGCCCTTGGTATCAAATGTTACCCACGGAGCCTCGGTGTCACTTGTTATTACTTGTGAGCCTCTTCCTTCTGTATTTATGGTTCAAACGACTTACCCTACAATGTTGTTATTGCCGTTATTGTATGGTGTCTCTCTGAGATAATGCTTGTAAGTAAAAGTCTTCTTACAATAAATCTTAACCTACCCGTGCGCGTTCGAAGTTCTTTCTACAAGCGGAGTAAAGAAGCTCCTATCAAAAAAGGGTTTCCAGTTCGGCTCAGAGACATCACCCGTTACACAATCATTAGCTCGATCTCGGATTCTTCTATCCCTGTCATCAAGCTCTTGGTTAAACCCATGGTTCTTGAAGTTGAGCATTGACTCTCGGAGGGCCTTAACATGGTCAGGCAAGGGTTTTATGGAGATGTCGTCATCGTAGAAGAAGCCTTTGGTAAACAAGTTCGAGCGCGTCTTCCATTCAGGCTTTTTTTTGTTGGATGCAGATGCCATATTGAGTGATTAGCAAAAGGTCAGAGAAGCTTAGTTGAAAATTGAAAAGAAAAGTGTTGGTCGACGAGCCCATATATGCACGACAAGGTTACATCTGTTGGTTGTGATATCTACATCCCTGTAAGGCGTGTTTCGGAGTGCCAACTGGCCAGTCTCCCTTACCAACCTGAAGCATAAGTCAGATATTAGTATCGTAGGCGCGGTTCTTTTGGTAATTTGAGGTCTGCGCATTGGATTATTAGTTCAAATTATTCGTCGAATCGCTTTATTACTATATAAATTATCTCCAGATACTACGCCGCTAGCGTTCTGATTATCTTTATAGACCTGCAAGCAATCCACCCAGCCAGCGAGGATCAGCAGCTAAAGTAAGCGATGGATTCAGCTGAAACAAGGATAACCCAGTGAACGAATCACAGACCAGTGGTTCTCCAACCTAGACCTTGATAGTTAGGTCCGGGCTACCCGCCGGACCACCCGATACCCATCCCGAGTTTAGCGTCTTTAGCCGTCCCCAGCTTTGAGTCTCGAGAATCTGCAAGGGAAATTACAGTACATAGTACGGCTAAATAAGATTGGACAACTTATTCCTCAACTCTAAGAGGTCCAAGTGCAAGCCACATGCAGAAGAAACGAGACTACATTTGTTATCGATCCTCTCACTTTCACTGAAAGTGGACGATTTGCAATACCATTGGCTGGTAATACCTGTGACAACCCCGCATTCCACTTTCACCTGAAAGAGGATTCTGAGTAACATACCCCAGTAAAATGTAAGCCAAAGTCATCCTGTCGGCTACGCATAGCGACCAGGTGAGCGGGTTCACCTCACACCTTGCTTTGTTAGTGAGAAGGAGCTACATCGCTAGACTATCCAAAAACCCTCTCACCTTGTTCTTCCGCTGCCCGATCTCAGTCTTAAGCGTCTCTACCGTATCTTCTTCAAGGTGATAACGATTGCCAGTCTGCGCTAAAAAGTACACAAGGGTTAATAGCAAATCGCTTAGCTGTTATAAGTTAGCAATCACGTCACCAAGACCCACAAGCGTTATCACCATCAAGGAGATACGCCTTCTCATCAAGCTTCTTCTCAAGCCACTTAACCTCCCGCATCTTCTTATCGAGCTGCTCCTAATGCTTCTTAACCTCCCGTATAGATACCTATACCCCATAGGTATAGGTCTGCTAAGCTTGTAGATTCGTGAGCTAGATAGTATTAGTAATGAGGTGTATACATTCTTATCCTCATCTTTAGATACCTAGAACGCTTTCGTTTACACTGTTCACACTTTGGGGACCTTTATCGTGCCAATTCAACAGCGAGCCGTTCCAAGTGATCTTGCTGGCTTCCGAGAGATAGAAGGACTCGGTCTGATAAAAGCAAAAAAGGTCCAAACCAATCAACCTTCTAACTTTGTCTGCCTCCCCATGTTGCGAGAGCGTGATGCGCGTGATGTGAGCACCAGCTGTCAGATCAATCAACTCATAGTAACACTCTTGCAAACCCAATTCAGCCAGTATAAAAGCTCCCTTCACAGTTTCCCAAGCTGAGCCTGTTGTCCGAAGCTGTCTTGATGACCAACAGACTACAGACGCTGCATCTATTTATCTACCCGTCTTCTCTGAACAGAATGGCGATACAGGGCACAGCCAGGTGATTTAGCGCAATTCAATTCGAGCGGTCTATTCGCGGCTTTAGTAGAAAAGATAGCAAAGTCAAAACAAAAGTTAATCCGTAAGGGCGCAATTCAGTCTTCGTTCACTGAAGGATAAGTACCTGCAATAGCTCACATGAATTTGTGCATTAAAGTAGGACTTGACGGTATTTGTCAAGATTGAGGATGGCTTCCCATGTTACCCAGTGGAGGCATCTCTGTCTTTCTCGATCCCACGAGCGACACCATTATCCCCCAGCCTACATCCTTGTCACAGCTATACCATCACGAGAATCAGATCAATTCAGAAAACAACCAAGATTCGTCTCATGTTGTTCCTGGTGCCAAAGGATAGATGGCCCCAGCACTTCAAGCTCTGAGAAATAAGCCACGGCAAGCCACCGAAGAACCTGGCAACCTCAGGGACGTTGCCATCAAGCGATCTGACTGTCCTATCTAACCCTAGATGATAATTGTCCCTGGAATCTAAGCAACATTGATTTGCTGGCCAGAGCGATGCTGCTACACAGGGTAATTCTCCCTTCCCTGCTCACATGTAAACCACCCAGCATGACCTTTTCTATTACATATGATTATTCTGGTGAGCTCAAGTCGCTACTATTAAGGAATCAGTATAAGTACTAACCCATATGCAAGTGACAACTGTACCTCATGAGTCATGTCATCCGGAATAAGATGACGATGGAGGATTATGGCTCAACGTCATATTGTCCCTTCCAGAAAGATCATTGACGGTACAACTTCAACCATGATTCTAGAGTAGCCGAGGAGTTGAACGTGGTGGATATTGGATGGGTGTGAAAGGAGAAAAGGGGGATCGTGGTGAGAAAGGAATAGTGTCCAGGCGAGTGACGACTGAACCGCACGAATGCAGTAAAGCTTGCTGTCTTCATGGCTTCAGAAAGGTCGTTCCCTCAATCAATGACATGAGCCAATATCAGCTGAACACATGGAAACCCGGCACTCAGACTTCCGACATATGAGCAATTAGTTCATCGAGTTTCAAGATCGAGTAGTGAACAGGAATATGTTTCTCTCGGGTGAACAGATATGGGGACATTGCACACTAAATCCGGAGTCCTAGTGGAAATCAGCGATGTCAAACGCTGGGAATGATGAAATCGTTGTTGGTGTGTTTGATGTAGTCGAAAAAGTGCTCCAAAAGTCTAGAATATGGATATCCAAGGCGAGAGCTCCGTGGCTCGGAACTCAAATACAATGGACTCAACACTGTGATACTGAGCTCCATAGCGCGGATTCTAACCACAAGGACTTCCAGCCTGGTTGGCTTCAGGTGCTGAGGTCCAGAACCCGGAGTTCGGTCAACAGGCATTTAAGTCCCTGAGAATCCATGTTATTAGCCCAGTAGACCGGAGTGGATGTCCGAGAAGCACCGGGCCATGCAGCTCCGAGTGGCGAGTTTTATGGCACGGAGTCTCTGTCTGAGAAAGCATAAATTCGCAAGCTCCCACTGAAGAGATCAGTGGCCTGGATTGCACTTTCTATAATCTCCGAACCGAGCAGGCTCTCGCTGGTAGCCCCGCCACACGAAGCTCCCAAGAGCGCAGCTCATGTTAACTTTATTCCAAGTCAAAGAGCGACCCTTGCGTGGTTCCGTTGTCCGGACTTCATCACACGGATACGCAGCAACAATTCTCAATAGATAGACCAAGTAAACTGTCAGCACCACCGCCCATGCCTGTGGGCACCTACTCTTAACGGACCTTAGGGAACTAAAATAGAAAGAGAGAGAATGTGAATTAAAGATAGGTTGTTCACGAGCCGGGCGGTTGGTGATGAAGATGAGGGAGAAGAATTTGTCAAGGAACACGTGCATGTACATGGAGAGGCAAGAGACCAAGAGGAAGACAAAAGCGAGGAAGAGGAAGAAAGAGAGGCACAAGACCTTGGCTATAAGAACTTACCTCCCGCGCCGGCGTCGAAGCAGGACAGTTTATAGCTACCACTGCTAAACTCACCTAATGCGAGCTGAAGCTACAAAGCAGCCTGAATCGAAATGACCGTTGCCGAAGGCAGTGAAGTAACGCTGCCATGAAGCTGACAGAACATACACCTTAGCCCGCCAGGAATTGGCAGGGAAATTATAGCAGGGACTTGAAGATTCTATAATAGTTAGGCGGCAAGATAATAGTATTAAAGACACTTGTTAGCCCCGTCATTTATGAAAGCAGACAGAAGAGTGGACTGATCGCCTAATAAGATATAGTATCTCCTGAAATTCCTTCATACTATTCTTCTTTATTATAATAAGAATATATATCTCTAATCAGCCTCAGTAATTATTTCTTAAGATTTATTATATTATCTTAATACTAAACGAAGCTCTCCTAAACTAATTGAAGTCTAATATAAAAAACCCCTGGTCTTCGATTTCTATTGTGAGAAAATTACTACTATACTCTATCCTATGATTGCGATACTCCTTAGGAATTACTAGTAGCTTCTGTCCATTGCATGAGACCCATGAAGAAGTAACGTTAATCTTCTTATCACAGCTCAAGCCTGCCCTGCCTATCGATCCTAGTTGGGAAGTCTCCTTTTCGAATTGGTAGGTCTCTAAAGTGTTAAACCCCGATGCATAGAGAATTTGGCCATCTTTTGAGAATGAAATGGCCCTAGCGTTGTGGGATATCTTGAAGGTTGGAAGCTGAAGGCTGCTCGACGTATTCCATAGATAAACGTGGTTTTTGCCCAAAAATTTCGGACTTACCAAGCAAGCGAGAATCGGCCGACTTGGCGAAAAGCAAGGTTCCGAGGGAAACAAGAAGTTGCTGTTTTGAAGAAGACATCTGGGTTCGTCGCTCATCCTACAACTCCAAATGCTTTTTCGAGTACTGTACACCAACAAAGACTCGTCTGGCGAAAACACTAGCGAATTGACCTCGTCATTAGTTCGAACCTCGCGCCTCATAGAGAGGTCTGCCAGTGTCCAGATCCTTATAGTAGTACCATAGAATATGGCAAAATATGTCGAGCTTGGTGAGAGAGCAATTGTACTGATTATGTGGTTTCCGGTCTCCTTGAAGTCAAAGCGTAACCTGGCGGTCGAACCTAACTCGGAGACCTCAGCTGTATCCTTGAAGTTGACAGCAGCCATTCTTCCCTCAGTTATCGATACATTGACATACTGAGGCCTGACACCCTGTGTACGGTACTTTGGGTCCCAAAGGCCAAATTCCGATGCTTCTTTTCTATGCTCGCTTATAGAACTGAGGCAGAGGCCTCCCATTGGTAGCTTAACGACGCTTGAGTGTTTGATGTGTGTGTCCTCTGTTCCTTCCAAGAACCAGATATAAGCAACCTCTTCCTGGTGCAGTATGAAAGCTTCCTTGTTTTTGGAAACATCACTCAGTTGAGTGAATGACCACTCGTCATATTCCCTTAAGCGGTCCACTATCCAGCATCTTTCAAATGTGGCTTCCGGGAGACGCCAAACGTTTAGGTTTTGCTCGCCTTTACTTGAAGTTATCATGAACCGACCACTAGGCGATATGGCAACCCTATTTATGGGGTAACCACCATCTAAACGTCGGGGATCTGGTTGCTTAGGAACTCCAACAACGGAATTAAGAGCTTCAAGGTCCCAGTACACGAATTCGTTGTTATTTTTCGTCAAAATAGTCGTGTAATCCGGTAAGATCGCCATGTGGTCAGCCAAAAAGGCCTCAGGAAGCCGGAGATGCTCGCAAGTCCCAGATGGAAATTTGAGAACGGTCAAAGTCGAAAGGTTGCTGTCTGGTAGGTAGATAAAAAGTCGACATCCATCTAACGAGAAGGCAAGGCTTGTCGCATAGACCGTCCAGTCCTGGATGCAAGTGCCAGTATTTATCTCGATGACTTGAACCCTGTGTTGATGACGCCCTGGAAACCAATCTTCAACAGACATGGCAAGAAGAGAACCATCAGGCGACAAGGCTATGCTAGAGATTGTTGAATCTGGGAATTCCCAAGTTCGAAATGTCTGATCTCTTGGAGTGAATTCCCATGTAAAGACTTCTGACTTGATAACATTTCGATTGATATCACGACTGTAGAGTACCACAGAGGCTATTCCAGAAGAACATATCGCAGCACGGCCATACCCTTTAGTTGTCACGTATGGTGAAAATCCAAACAGATTCTTTGTCTCAATTGCTCGGTCGATTCGTACGACCTGACCGAATTCTGTGACAGCGAGAAGAGAATTCCCATCACAGGACCATGTCAGAGCTAGAAAATGGGTACGTGGGTTGAATTGTGCAAGAAGAGTCCCGGCTCCTGTATTGCGAATCCATATTGAAGGCAGCTCCGTGTCCCAATCGATACCAGCCATAGCTAGTTCCTGCCCATCATGTGATAAGGAAATAGAATAAATGTATGAACGATCGACGACTACTTTTAAACAAGCACCCCAGTGATGCTCAAAGTTGCGAGTAACTTTAAATCCAGGGTGGCGGGTCTCCCAGAAGGTACGCCTAATAAGGCTTTCCACCGGACTGAATAGAAGGGCTGTACCATAGGTCTGGAGTGGGTTCTCTTGGATGGTATTACCGTGCCGGAGGATAAATCGCCTGGCATCTTTCAAGAATGGAATAAGGAGACGCATAGACTCCGATGGATGCCCCTGCACATCTGTCAGTAAATTGTCCTGGTTTAATGGCTGATAAGATCATAATTACCATTGTTATAGAAGCAAAAAGCTCTCTAATAGCCCTAGAGGCAAATGTGAGCCGATCCAGAATTGACAGACACTCAATCCAATGGAGAAAATGACTTTTCAGGATCGGCACCAGAGATTCATATGAGGGGCCTTGCTTGTTTCCTCTTCGCAGATGATGCCACCAATACGAAGATGCGTACTGGAGGCTTTTGGAAATATGACTATCAATGGTATGACGGTCGATGCTCTTCCTAGAAACTCCAGGATCATTGAAGTCGCAAATATCCTTCCTCAGAGTTTGTAGAAGCGATATGCATCCCTCAGCTATATAGTTATGTGATTCCATCTCGTCGGCATGGAACCATGATCTTTTCAGTGGGTCTTCCCTCAGTAGAAAATCGCTGAAAGACTTATGCACTGCCTTGACAGGCTGTTGGTTGTCGTCTGAGATCTCCAGCACCGCACGACAGCACTTGAGCAGGCCTCGAGTTGTACCCAAATCAACCCTTGAAATAGAAGCAATGGCCTCTGTCGACAGTGGCTCAGTAGCAAGAACAACCGTGACCAGAACAGTTCGTAGATCTTTCTTTTCTTCATCTGCGAGCAACCCGGAGGTTCCATCTCTCTTGTTGCGGTCTAGATTTTCAAAAACCGTTGTGTACAGGCCTTCAAGTTGTGACATACCAGCTGTACTGGGGCTCTGGTCGATCCACCATTGCAGACGTTTCTCCGAAGTACACATTTCTTTTCCTTCATCGAGATACCTTAGGAGAGTTGCAGCATAGATGAAGAGAGGAGAAGGGTTGATTGAGCGTTGCAATATCAGGTCAAATTGCTCATCCGTTGGCCAAGCATGCTTGATTTCTGTCTCCTTTCTGATATCTTCAAAGCCAAGTTTCAGAATCGATCTGATATCTGAGATATTGTCATTGCGAAATGTGGTGGCCAGTTGCAGTGATTCGTGTGTTTGATTTTCGATTGCTTTTCGAACCAAGTGTTCGTCACGACTAGTAACCAAGAGGCGAAATCGCAAGTTTTTCGAGTCCCCCAGGCTGCAGAGTAGTTTGATAATCTTACTGGCCTCAACCAAATTGGTGCATTCATCGAGTGCATCGATGATGATGACTTTAGTCGAGGGGATGATGCCTATTTCCGAGAGTGGACCTTTAATAAGCACCTTAAACTGCTCATCCAGACGCATCGTCTTGATATCCGGATTCTTGGATGCAGCAATGGACTTTCTCAAGAATGATTCATAACGGGGTATGGTGGACATGAGTTGGCTCGCTATAGTCGGAAACACACGAGATACATCGTTCCTGTTGGCTTCTCCACGCTTGAAGAAGTATCCAGCTGCGATTTGACTAGTTTCAGTCAATTCCGTGGCAATTGTTCGGGCCAAAGTCGATTTCCCGGTCCCAGCATGACTATAGATCCATAGCAATGCTTTATCGCCCTTATTGATCCAATCGTGTATGTATTGTATTGCGCAGATTTGGGTTCCTTCTTGACACACAGGACTTGAAAACACATCCTGGCTATCGAAACGAGCGTTTCCAGAAGTAGCCAAATTGATTGGAGGCCGATCAATGTCTTCGATCTCCCGACTGCAATCATGGTCAGCTATCTGCGTTAAAGACATGGCAAGGTAGAACGGTACCTGAATCTATCAGCAAGAGCTTGTCCTATGTCGTCCGGTATCTGATCATTGAGTAGACTGTCAAGGGCCAACCTCAATGACTCTCGCGGGATATCCATGGTCTTGCGAGCTGCAACGCCCAATTTGGGAATTCTCTCAGCTAAACAATTGAGGCTAGACTCGTCCAATTCGCCGGTAGCTGAGGATATATTGCTCAAAAATTCAATGTCCTCTTGCTCGTCTGAATCCCCACTTAGCTTCGACCTCTTGAACTTCGACCTCTGGAATTTCGACTTCTTCAATTTCGACCTCTTGAAGTGCAAACAAAGCGAGTAGCAATAAGCAAGCCCCTTGGTAATATCAATCACCATTTCGTCTCCCTGTGACAACGTCCCAGCCTCTTCCTTATATAGTAGCGGATGGGCGATCTTGTTATACATATGCGCAGGGAGGCTTGTGACTTGGATCTCGAACATAACACCGTTGTATATGCTAAGCCTATTATCATCTTCATATTTGGGCGAGATATGGTAGTTCATGCACTCATAGGCTCCAAACCACGGCTGCCACAGGTGACCGACTTTGCGGTTTGCATCGAATCGGTTTGGTTCTTTCTCCTGGTTAAAGCTGCCAGTGACAAAGTGAGACACGTCCTCGAGATGATCAAGGTATTCAACAATGATACGAATGCCAACGAGATCGTGCAGATCTTCAAGGATGTCGTCGAGACTTTTGTACATCCCTAGATTTTCCTTGGTTCTGTGTACCTCTCGTCGCTGCAATGACTTTGAGATGGATGTCGGCGATTTGACTCGATCTTGGACTGTAACCGGGATTGGGACGATGCGGTTAGCCAACTCAGCTTTACAGGCTTCTGCTAGCTCGGTGGACATCCTTTGGTAATCTCTCTCCAGTTTGGGCCAAATCTGTTCCAGAAAAAGTTCTTTGAGGTTTTGGCCAGTATTTCCATTCATACTATTGCTCTCTTCAACGAGATGATGAATTCGTGTTCGCAAGGGTATGGGCTTCGTTGGATCTCCTGTCGTTGAGGAGCCCGGCTCGCTTGAGGAGCCCGACTCGCTTGAGGAATCGGTCACGAGTCCGCCATCCATTCTTGATAGAGAGGCTGTAAGAGACCAGAGCGCCCGTAGCAATCGTAAGGAAGCCTAGGCTTAAAAAGTTGATGACTTTACGGAGACGAAGTCAGGACTGAGAAAGGACTTGAGATGATGGAGAGAATGAGCTTGTATTTTTAGTCGAATGGGCGCGTACTCAGAAGTGCCGCTGTTGCCTGAAATCTTGGGCGGGGATGCCGGGCAGCAGAGACAGATCAGCCGTGCAAGCATAAAGTACTTTAACTCTAAAGCACATCATGATACTCCAATACTTCGCCTATTAAGAAAGTACACAGTGTAGCAAAGTACTCGAGCTCTATGTATGGGGCCAATGTTCAATACTGTATAAACTGGGCTTGCATTCATTACACCTGGTCGCTTATCATTGGGTTTCAAGCATAGACGGCACATGCAGAGGCCTCTATTGGGATTTGGATGCAGTTGCTGGTCAACTCATTGGCTCGTAGCCTGGTCTGCTGCAGGCTCACCCCACAACTCCTGCATATTCCAGGCAGAAATACAAACCACAAAACAGGCTCGGCGCTTAAATTACAATCATGTCCATGGCCTGGTCGAAGCAACAATGCACTTGATCTCACCTTCATCGACAAATGCCATCCCGATGACGACGAAACTCTCTTATATAGATCATGTTCGTCAACGAACACAAACGAACCCTTGCCTGAAGCCTTTGGTCGACTACCTTGTCAAAGAGCCTCGCTTGAGGAGTAGGGTGCACATACTCGACATCTACACCGCCCCATCCTCGGTGTTTCAAGCAGTCGAAATACCAGAGGAGGAAATTTCCCGTATCTGTCAACATAGTCCCCTTGTCTGCACTCGAATAGTTTTGGTCGAGAATATCAACTCTCATCTCATGAGTCGAATCGGAGAGGCACTTGATATCGACCCGTTATTTTTTGCTGGTCATGTCATCACAGATTTTAAAGACATCGAGAAAGCACCCCTGCCGCCATCTCTAGCAACTCTGCCATCCATCACTGCGGAGAAAGGATATTTAAACATCCACTTTCAACAGGTACTAGATCTGGGAAGCTCAGCTACCTTCAGAAACGTGGCCTACTCTTTAAAGA
This sequence comes from Fusarium gaditjirri, assembly GCA_013266175.1. Lineage (NCBI taxonomy): Eukaryota > Fungi > Ascomycota > Sordariomycetes > Hypocreales > Nectriaceae > Fusarium > Fusarium gaditjirri. The sequence continues at coordinate 19,438 of JABFAI010000341.1, forward strand.
GTGATTCTAGTACTCCTCGAAATGTCAGGCGTCTACCCTCACTTTTTGGGAGACAGCTTGGTCTTGGTAGAGGCTGTTGCTCCATGCTTGTTAAGCGGTTAAAGAATACGTCAATCTGTAAGTCAATTCCGAGCTATTCTCTTTCATTTTTTTCGTTCTGACACTCTTCTGAAGGCCTGCTCTTGGTTGACCTTCCGATCACTCGTGTCCAAGCTGAACTTCAGAAAACCTTTCCGGCAACGCGCCTTCATGGGGGAATCGAGGACTTCGAACAGCCGGCCTCTTCAAGTGCTCTCTCCTATCAATCAGCCGACAAATATTGGAATAACCATTCAATGCTTAGTTGTTTGCTCCATTACTTTGGAAGCAACCATTCAATGTTTCAACATGTGCCAGTAACTATCTTGGACCTAGCATACTACCCCGTGCGCATCATTCTTAATGAATGGAATGTATATACCAGTTTAGTCAGCCGGTATTCTAAGTATTATGAATATTCTATAAGCGATATTACTTATAGACTTCATAATGATGATATTATCGACCTCCAGCGGTGGCGTCGACGAAGCCAGAAAAGTCAACACAAGTTAACAGCACTTGCAGACTTTATCAACTTCCAGCTTGACGAAGAACCTAAGAAGAAGCGCTGGACTCTGGTTCTCCAGGATATCCGCTATTTGCAGCGACAAATTGAGATCTACAGTATGTCTCTAGAACAGATGCTTGCAGTAGCAACTTCAATGGTTCAAATTCTTAATTCAAGAAGAACGATTGTAGAGGCTCTTCACATTAAACGTCTAACATATGTCGCCTTGGTTTTTATACCACTTTCATGGGTTGCAAGCCTCTTTAGTATGGGCGAAGGGTTCTTACCGGGGCAGGAATTCTTTTGGATATATTTTTCTATAAGTCTTCCCTTAGTTGTTTTTGTCTTATTACTATCTGCCGCTCCATATCTTAAGCTGAGGAAATTATACAAAAAGAAATAACAATTTATAAAAGTATTATATTTATCTTAGATATATATTCAATATTAACCTTATTAGTTTATTATATTACTCCTACGTATACCTAAAGCGAAGTGGCACTGAGGCGCCTGCGTCATCGGAACGATGGTTTCAAGTCTATGCAGCCCAAGCGTCTAGTCGTCGCTACACTCTTTTAGTGAAAAAACATTGATAAATTCGGCAAGAATTAGTCCACTGCATGACACAATAAACCGTTCAAAGTTTCATCTAGGGGCTCACCATCCCGAGTGGGTTGGGGCTTTGATCCGGAATAGAATCATTCTGTGTTCCGCTGCTCTGGAGGCACCCAGGGACTGTAGTTCTGTGGTTACTACATGTTACCTGAGACTGAGAGAACGAGTAGCTTGTGGCTTTGATGTGATCTTCTCGAGATGGTGCTCCAGGTCTTGTGTAGTTCCCTTGACCATCTCTTTGTTGTTGTCATGGACTTCACGAGCTCCTGTGCTAGATGGCCTTAGATATTGAGTAAGTTCGTGAGGCTAATTAACCTCCGAAAGATCTATAACCTACAGATCTGTATCGTATAATTATGCCTTCTGAGAATCTGTACAGGGGTCCAGATCTCCGAGAATCGGAGTCCACGTACCGGACCTTATTTATCTGAGTTCCACCCAGTCCCGAACAGTTAGGCTAATCATCAAAGTGCCTTATATCTTGAGGCCCCAGAGTTTGAAACTGGGTAAGCAGAGCCACATTCGCTTAGGCATCTCGGATCTTCTTGCACATAGGTGTGAAGAGGCCCTTGCATATAACCATTGTTATGATCTTCGATCGAATCCAATAAAATCGAGGTGGGTACAATATCGTAGTTTCCAGCGGTTATAAAACGAGAGATTTATGGCATATCTACAGCCCCAAGCAGGTTGGTATTACTACAGCTACAGTGTATTACATCCCGGCAGCTTGACGGAATCGGCATTCTATCTCGGCAAGACAATATATCATAGACTGACTGAGGTAAAGGATATATAAGAAATATAAAGTTAAAAATTTCATGACGCATACACTTCAAAAAGCGCGACTATATATCCTAGTAGTGGTACAATTAGGACAGCGAGGAGTTCCACAAAAAGGACACGGATCGACGCTCACTTTCATCCCTCCATGACCGCAGGGACACTCAGGCCATATTAGCATTCCGAGGCCACCCAAAACAATTGCGTCATTATCCCTCCGGAGGTCTGAGAATTCTACAGTGGTTGAGCAAGGCTGCAACATCCAAATAGGTGGCTCAATTACCGGTCGCATTCTCTCAGTCCACTCTTCAAAGCCTTTCACAACGCTTTCCACTGTATCACGCCTGCCAAAAGTCCATCGTAACCTCCGGGTGACGGTGGCAAGTTTCACCTTCGTCGCGGTGAATGAATTCCGGTACAGTCTGGCCTCTTGTGTAAACAGGCCAGCTGACAATGGCTGGGACGGCAAGAGAGCGATGAGCCAACAAGCCCCCCGGCGACGCACTTTGGTCGGGCATCCCAGAGCTTGCCATTTCACGATGCATCTTCAAACCCGTGTACTCCTCGAACCCATTTCGTAGCTCTTCCACAAGGCTTTGCAACGTTTCTTGTGTGTTTCTACTTAGCTTATCGAATAGTCGGCCGGGGATAGAGGGGGCGAATTTGTTTTCCTGATAGAGGATAGACAGAAAGGACTCGAGGCGTGCACACTGAATCTGAAAACGTTTTCGCAACGATTCAGCGTCATTTGTATAGTGGGAATAGTTGTTGAGCGCTGCATGGATGGTGACACAAAGAGGCTTGATGATAGCAATACTGGCCAGCACTAGCGATGCAGGATCCATTGTGTTTGTCGATATCCTCTGGTGTCGGGACTGAACGATCTGCTGGTTGTCTTGACAGCGTGAATGAAATCTGAGGCAATGTGCGATCTTTTGTCCTTGAAAATTGTGACTCTTAATCTCGTTGGGCATCGTGTTGGGACCGTGCGTTACACAAGGTAAGGGGGTGATGCTGGGCGAAGAAACTGGCCTCCTGCATGAAGACTTAGGTACTGGACGCCACTTTACGCCATTTTATTAGCACGATCTTTCCTTATCTCTAGCCCTAGACAAGTCGGTCAGTGTGTTGACGTGTCAGCGCTCAACCGCAGCTAAGCCCGTATGAGTCGTTCCGATATGTAGTTACTTAACATTGAGATGTAAAGCTACCCCTCATTCAAAGCTTACAGCATGGCACCATTTTACATTGAAACTCTCGCTACATATCTGAATTTTGTGAACAAATTAAAATATGGCTTCCTCATATATGTCCGACTCGCGCGCTCAGTTTTGCATTCCGACTTGGACACTGTACCTTAAATCAGTAAAAGCAAAAATACAATCGAGTGCGTCTGAAAATACTACCGCTGCCAATTTCTCTTGGCTATGTACAAAATCTTTTGCATGACTATCCTCTTGACGATACACTGAGAAGATTTAGCTGACTCTGATTTGAGCACAGGCAGTTGACTCTCGAGCTGATATCTTAAGATGTCTTCATATCTTATCGCACGTACATCATCCAGATAAAGCTTATCTTAGCGCGACTTTCTCATCTTAACCAGATTCCCAATTCTCTGTAATTGGTCGGAATAAACGCACCAACTCTGAAGTCTAATTCAGACGTACATCAATATCTCTATACAGCAAGTAGAGATCAACCGCAAGTTCGAGCATATTTATTACGACGCCCTCATAAATCTTCCGATCTGGCGACATAACATTGCAATTTAAGGTTTATGGCAATGGTTAAGTGGTAGTTGTTGATATGCATCAATACCTAGGCGCAGAGTTCCCTTATTTCTCAAGAGCATGAGTGGCTTGACGTGTCTGCAAATGCACCAGCAAATACTAAGGTGGCGCTTTTGGTCATACTAATATTTACTCAAATACTCTGCTTTCCTGGCATGCACTTGAGTTCAAGCACACGGTACCAAGAGCATCAGCTTGTATCGGATCGACTCGTCCAACCCGTTATCGCCAAACGCATGACAGATCAGATCCTACAATGGATTCTTGAACCGTACTGAAATTCGTGAGATCCAAGTTGTAAGAGGGGGGTGTCGGCAGTAGGCACAATGATCGAACTCGGTCTTGTTCTGGGTAGTGGGGACCGACCTCTTCTCATACAGGAAAAGAGAACACACCGCACATAATGACATGCCGATTCTCTCCAGCCTCTATTATGTACAAGAACGGTCTGTCGAATACCAGGACCTCCTCGCTGACCACCATAGAGCGTTTCCGCGCCACCAAGACGACAGTCGCCGCTGTCGCTTCAGCCCCTTCCTCATCAACCTTGATGGTGGCCTCATGGCTGATGGCCGTGACCTCCGTAGGCCCCGACCCCATTTCAGGATAATTGCCTTTGATCGGGAACCCAAGACCTACCAGCTCATCGATCAGTGAGACCTTGCTTTTGGTTTCGAACTTGGGAAACCCAAATTTAGTCAATTTCCTCCTCCGGAACGAAGGACCTTCTGAATTGGTCGTGGATAACTGCTCGAGGAGTGACCTTATTGTAAATCCAGGGTTTGGGAGCCATGCGACCAAGGCTGCCGGTGAAGAGTCTGATTCCGTGGCATATGGAACTCGCACAGCGGTGTAATTGCTGCCGGATGCTGTTTCAACATATTCCTTATAAAGAAACATCATCTCTACTGCTCGGCTGCTCCCATTCCCCAAGTGGAAGGGATGCTCTAAAACTGTGTTCTGCCGATTGAACTTGGTCTTCCATGTACCTTTGAAAGCTACAGCGTTTGCAAGAACGACATGGCATTTGCGCAAAGCGCGCGAGCTGAGCAAATCTGTGATTCGGCCTAGCGTGTTTTGGGATATCCAGGAATTGATATCCTTTACCGAATCAGCAAGGGATGGAAATTGCCACGACTGAGCTTGGAATGCCCCTAGATACTTCTTGTATTCGGTAGCAATTTCGACTGACTGGTCAGCAAAGACGGCGTTGGCCAGTGATATAATATCCTGATTAGCTAGAGATGCTAGGTCTGCGTATAGAGCTGAGACATGCGCCCTCAAACCTTCAGCTACGCCGAGCTTCTGCTGAAATTGTGATCGGCGATGGGAGTCTGCTGCACCAGCTAGCATAGCGACGGCTATGAGGACTGAAACTGGCGATAGAACCGTTGCCTCGACTTGATCAGCGTGCTGGAAGCCAGCGACGCGCTGCAATAAGCTCCACCCTATGTTTTGAGTGGTTTGGGCGATTGAGGAACAAGGAGCCAGTCCATCTTTTTCCTGATGCCTCTGCTCCACTGGCCGCTGCGTATGCTTGCCCGGTGTTGAGGATGGACCTGATAGTTGGTGCGGCATTTGTTGAGGGCGTGGGGATGGAACGGGTGTATCGCAAGATGATGCGGTCTCTATGGCAGGATGTTCCCCAGCGAGGCGCTTTGAGCGACGAGGTAAATCCATAGCGAGACTAAGATATTGAACTGTGGTGACAGTAGATATGAAAGTTTAACTAATTGGAAGTTGAGACACAAAGGCTCCTCAGGTTCTTCCTGTCACGCCATCGCGCCAGGAAAGCCCCCGCATTCAGCCATTAGAAAGCCCTTATCTAACTGTGGCTAGCGGCTAGTTAGCGCTTCCACCACAGTTACAAGGGATGCTTTAGCTTAATCTTTATTCAACTATAAGGGAGATAGTAGAAATTCTAGAGGATAGTGACCTCTATAGTTCTTAATTTTAAAGCGGCATTATAGAAGGACCCTTCTATAACCTCTGTTTTGGCTTATACCTCTAAGTATCCAATAGTGGTAGCTAATTATCGTATAAGTTAAAGGGCTTTTGGCAATATCTTTCTTCGGTTGCAGAACTCTCCTGGCCAAAGATCGTTCTCCACGTAGGCCCTCGGCCGGCGACATGGCAGTGGAAATACCCCATGACAATAAACCAGGCAATATGCCTTATGCCTACGTTCGGGAAGATGCCGACTGGCTGGTAACAGTAGACTGCCAACAGCCCTGATAAGATACATCTCTTGTTTCTATGATGATCACGCCTTCACCTGTCAGTCGCTGCTGTTTTTCTCGGCTGGCTCATATGCGCAAGACACTTAGACCGTTCATAGATTTGTACTAAGGTTCCGGTGCGTTATGGCTCTCCGTCCATAATGCAAGACAGCATGTACTTTCGTTCACAGAGCGGTATTGGATGTATCAATAGATTCAGTGACTGGTGAGGTGCAAGACGCAATTGACGTTCTCGAAGAATGGGCGGTAGGTTTCGCAGACATGTTCCGAGTGTTGACTTAGTCTATTGACTGGTGTCCCCGGTGCCTTGGACTGGCATCGCCTTCTTGCCCAGGGTCAATACCTTGAACAAAGGAGCCTTTCGCTCGCCCAGTTCTGCGTTAGCATCACGAGCCACGCTTGGTGCGCTTTTCGCTTTTGCGCTTCCTGGCCTTGCTTCTCCTTCAGAACAGGCTCTTATATGCCGTCAGCCTTCCATATAGTGCCAAAAGTCCACGGGATTGGCTGCCGTGGAAAGCAGGAATCTAGGAGCATGCTATCTCATACCGTCACACTTCATACTTGGATTGCGGCATACCCAGAAACATTTCCTACTCCTCTAGACACTTCAATACTCTATCTCAATGGAGCGAGAGTCTATTTCCAACAGATGTCCTGCTAATTCAATGGGTCAGAATAGGAGTCGACTAACGCACAGAGTCGAAGGAACGTAGTTAGAGGTAGACGATTATGCCCGCCACAACTTGAATGAAACAGATTAAAGAAGGACTAGTTCATACCTCGGTGGCATAGAGGGAAATACACTCGCCCAAGCGCACTACTATAGGTCTACTCTAGAGTAAAGAGTAAGAGGTGAAGTGCAATACTGGTGATGAGAGATGGTGTAGAGGACAGTCATTTAAGTTTCATCCTTAGTCCAAGTCGCTACTCATGAGACGTCTATCTATTTCTTTCTCGCGGATGTCTATTTTGCAGGTTCCAATAATTTGTGCCAGTAGGAGGCGAAGTGCGGCAGGATGAGAGGAAGATGAGCATGTAAAAACCAAATGCCAGCAACAATCAATGGGCCGTTGGCATTCCGCTGTTCTTATCAGCACATGTCTCGTGCGACACCCTACGATAGTGCTTTGGTCCTTTCTTTCGACTTCCCCTCTGCTCCATCATCGACCAGTGTTGACCTATGACCCAAAATCGCTTTCCATCAGGATCCCTTAAACCAAACCGTACGACATACACCTAGACAAAACTCCCTCCGCTGTCGCGACACAGCTATTTTGAACACTCTCCCGTAGCTCAAACTTCGGCATAGGGCAAACGGTGCTTCCCGCTATCGATCTTCTCCTCGGAGGGCATACCTCAGCCAGGTCTCGAACTGTGAGGTGAAGTATAGCCGAGTACGGCGCGCACTTTTTTGACGATGCGTTCATGTCAATGAATTAGTCCCTCCTGGCGGTTTGCATCTCTCTTAACGTATAATTCAATATCCCAATGCCGTAGCTCGTCCTATTCAACAATATAAGGATATATAAAATGTCTGTCACTCAGCATTGATATCGAAAAGCGGGTGCAGAATTGGTCAGCTTAAATGGAGCTCCTCACCGCCATTGAATCTCCCACGACCGCCGCTCTTATTCCAAATTGTCCACCCTCGAAGGATAACAGTTGAATGACCTTCAAATACCTCCTGATAGCCAAACCACGTTCCAGCCATATAAGAAATCCTACCAGCTTGGTCTAGTTCCATAGCCACAAGTAATCATCTCGGCATATCCAAAACTCAGAACTCCACTATCCAGATGCACCCCTGACTTCAAGCTATTTGTGGGAACATGCTCACTTTCTTGCTTGAAAAGTACGAGGGCAGTTCAGACGTTTTCACAGCAACATAATAAAGGAACGGCTTATGTATATCCCAACGCAAAATACGAGTGTTTCGAGCCAGCCTCGTTAGGTAGAGTTGAAAGCCGACTTGATAATTTCAGCTCTCGTAGCACTATGAGATGATTAATGGTACAGACTTCCTCGCATGGAGACTCATTGATGGCATCCAATGGCTGCCTGATATTAAAGGCCCTCTAGGAGAGTCTTCTGGTCACGGAATGTAAAAGGGGTGTTTCCCAGGATGTTGCCTAGTGACCTCTCCAGTCGCAGGCTCCAGAAAAGCTATGCTGATACCAGTACCTTTGTACCAAAGGTTCATATACTTCCCAGCGATGGTAGAGTTCTTCGCATCATCACCGGCCAGAAGCCCGTTGGTCATATCCGGCTTGAGTTTGCCAATAGCGGACTGTATGGACTCCCCGGTTTCTAACGGACTGGAGCTTGGCGGCCATACCCCCTGAACAGTGTCGGCGAGGTCCGTAGGCCGAGGGGGCTAGCGATTAGCGATCGACAATTATTTTGCCAAGGGACCATAAACCAGCTATGCGATAGGCAAGTTGGCCGACTTCTTTACCGAATCCTTCCAAGTGATGTGAGGAAATTCCGTTGCTTCGTGCCACAGCCAATGTGTCCCTTCCTGTCTTTTCTTATTGTAAATCCTTAAGTATTAAAAGCCTATATACACATTTATCTGTAATTATGGCGGAGCCGTGAAGGTGACTCTGCCAGTCTATGTAATAACCTCCCTATAAGCGCTTTCGATAAGATGCCATGCTTCTCTAGAAGCTCATGAAATCTTTCAATCTTCCATAGGTCCTCGACCACACAAGCACTGAAGTCTACAACCATACATCTTAGTTGATCCGGCACTAGTTCTTCGGAAGTATATCGCACTAGTTCTTCCATATCATTATAATCCCCCCCCTTTCTGTATAAATCTGTTAACCCATCATAGAGTTTTCCGTAAGAGACTTCTGTAAGTCTTTTAACTCCGTAGCGGTCTGCCAGCGTAAAGACTTTGGCATGGTGCACTAAGTGATTTGCCTGGTCTTTCAGTGAGATGTCGATATTAACGGCCTCGCATGAGGTTCCCCAACAACAGAGAAACTCATCCCATAATATTGACTTTTGATTTACTGCTAATAGTTCTGCTGCTTCTTCTATTGTCATTAATTCTCCTATTGCTTCTTCTTTGGGTTCTGTCTCCAATTCTAAATATTCTTTAGGTTTGTCTTCTGTAGGTTTATCGGCAGTATTCAACTTTTGGTCGCCATGGCCGGAAGTCTTCCGAGTGGGTGGAAGTGGTTCTGGAGTGTCGTAGTCTCCTGTGTAGACAAACTGCCAGAAGCTGTTAAAGACGATCTCGTCTACATCGTCCCATTTGACAGAACATTCTCGCGACTCTCGGAATTCTCCATTTACCATGGCAGCGAGAGCTGGAGACTGGTGCGCGATAAGAGATGAATGAACCGTGTATTCTGTTTGAAAGGGGCCGATCAGAAATCTGAACGGTTTTGACGTCGCGACGCTAGGGATATTGGTCAGCGTCATGTGGGCTCTTCCACTGTTTATACGTAAGTATACTTACGCCTTCTTTGATACGCGCTCCATTCTTGGGATGATAATTATGTCGGGGAAGTAAACTTAAGAAGGGCGCAATTTACAGACTGAAATGTATTTTCTTTGAAGAGAAATCAAGAAAATTATCCCTTCGCAGTCACTCCCTCGGTCTGAGTCCCCCTCACTTATGTTCAAACACTTGTCAGCTGTTCATTGGTCCACTGTGTATCTAGTCATCCTCCTGCATGTAGTGGTAATAAGAAGACCCTCAGATTATGTAACTTGAGTACGATTAAGCACTGGTAACCTCCATCTTTCCAGTTTCTCCTTCGCATAAGTGGGAGACTTGAATGAGACTTGTACTTAGTCTTGGCATTGACGATTATGGCCTTTCAGATCACCAACTGATATCAAAGTATTATAAACTTGCGCCGTAAAGAGTCAATTGCAGGTGGCGGCAGCTTTGCACCAGCTCTCGTGAGGGACATCGCCCATACTTCGATGAGGCAGGAAGTTACGTCTTTCATCTTGGAATGATATCGGAACTCCTCAGGATCACAATGCTTCAGAGAAGTCCAGGCTGCTCCTTCTTTTTACCCTCTCAGGCCTCTGTTCCATTAAGTAGTTAAGTACTTTAAAGTGTATAATAAATATATTTATTCCAGTAATATTAGAATAAAAGAGAGTAAATAAAGATAATTTACCTTATACTTAATGAGTATTAATATATTTAATATTCTTTTAATAGAGCTTTTTAGCTTATAAAATTCTTATTCTTTTAGGTGTAGGGTGTTCTCTGTTGCCCCAACCCGCCAGCTCCATCAAACACCAATAAGATGTCGGTCCAGGGTCTTCTGCATTGGCGCTGCACCTCGACAAGGCTCCCAAGAGCTTTCACTATCAAAGCCATATCAAAACAATGGCTCAGCAACCAACCTACCTGCTCGCTCCAAACTTTACCTTCAAGCCCCGTAGCGGGCCTATCGCCCTCGGCAATATCATCGCCGATCCGTTCCGGCCCCATCGCGTGCTTACCACGATTGACGACGCGGCCCGAGCCGCTCGCTACCCCCGCATCGAGACCTTCGCCGAGTTAGACCGCACAATCACCCGCGGATCAGGCCACGATGTCGCTGTCGCCGTCTGGGCTCAGTTTCTTCAAGGTGTTGGTGCCTCATTGTCCGGGGACCGCGCGATTGAGAAGTCTTCGGAGTATACCATGGATGCGCTAGAGACGGAGTATTTTGTCGGGGATCCGGATCAGGCTGAGATTGAGGCTAGGGTCAAGGAGCCTCGGGTACGTGCTGTGATGGCTGGCTCGGGACTTGGATTTCGACAGCCTGTATACATGGTTACTGCTGTGAAGATCGCAAAGGGCTTCTCTGCCAGCACTGTCACAGGAAAGAGAAAGGGTGCGGGTGTAGAGGCTGGGATCCCAGTACCTACGCCAGCAGGAGATATCACCGCCGGTGCCAATATCAGCGGCGGGGTCGAGGCTAGCTCTAGCGACTCATGGAAGGCAGGCGAGGATATCATTTTTGCCTATCAGCTTTTGAAGATTGAGTTAAAGGGTTGGAAGACGAAGAGAGTTGAGGTTGACGAGTTTAGGTCCAAAGCAGCTTATCTGGACATGGATAGTGAATCTGACGAGGAGGATGAGGATGAAGATGATGGTAGTAATGCTCAAGTGGCTGCGAGTGCGGCTACTTTTCTTGACTTGAAAGCTGTTGACGAGGACAAGCGTGCGACTTCGACGCTGACTGGTCCTCCCGGTAGCCAGGTACATGTTGTTTCCTTTCCTAGAAACATCTAAATGTATGCGCCACGGTGTCACAATGATTGGCCACTAACATCTTGAATGAGGATTCATTATATGATACAAGTTTAGTGGTATAGATATTATTTCATTTTAGCACCCTAGGCTCTGGAGGATGATTCTGCTGTGTTACCCACCTGAGGCCCGTATACAGCATACAATCATACAAGTGCTCCTAACTTGGCCCATCTTCGGTCGTCATCCAGCCCTGCCAACGCCCAAGGCACTACATAAAGCTGTCCATCATTCGGCGGAGGCGATATAGTCTCAAACAACGCCAACATCCCCTCTCTTGTCCACAACCTCTTTTTGACATCACAATAAGTGCTTCTCCCCGCATTACTCTCTACATATCCCAACAACATACCAGCCATCCCCGCTGCAACGGCCGTAGAAACCGACGTTCCCTTACGGTACACATCTCCAGTCTCATGACTCAAGCCTGAAGCAGGCACGTCGAGTCCCAGGGTGCCTATGACAGTCCCTCCGTGTGAGCTTCGGGGTGGGTTGAAATCTTGAAAGGCGCCGTTGCTATTAGTAGCACGGATGGATATGACGCATTCGTGCCGCGCGGGAAACATTTCTGATTCGTTTAGACCGGAGTTTGCTGCTGCGGCGAAGAATATGATGGAGTCGTCGTGATCGTTTACGGCTTTGCGGATGGCTTTGCTGATAGATGGCTGCGTGGCTGGGAACCCAAAAGACATGGAGATGATATTCGCATCACATTCCGATGCCCATTCGATCGCCTGTTTTTGTTAGTGACCATCTGAGTTTTTCTTGCTCTTAAACTTACTTCTGATATTGCTTCACTCGCGTCATTGAGGCCCATGGGATCTTTTGCTACACGAGCCACGTAGATATCAGCTTCGGGCGCAATCTTCATTATCAACGATACCAGATGTGTTCCATGACCATTGCAATCCGTCGGTTCTTTTGCATCTCCAACCCAATCTTTCCATTTAACAAGTCGATTCCGTCGTGCATTGGGATGGAAAAAGACGGCATCTGCATCGTAGCCAGTATCAAGAATAGCAATCCGAACTCGCTTCACTGGACCCTGACTTAGTGATTTGAGCTCCTTATTGAGCAGCTGGATTCTTTTGAGCCACTTCCTTGCAGCTTTCTGATCTTTAGAGATCTTCGCTTGCTCAACAGGAGGCCCAAGCTCTTCTAGAGTTTGTGGCTGTTGAGTAGTTGGCGCCTGTAGTCGCAAAGAAGGCATGCTATTTACGCTGTCCTTCCATCCAGTCCCCTGAACAAGGTCCTCCAGTGGAGACACGACATGCTCATAGAAGATCTTCCTGCGTTTATGCAAGCCCTTGGCTAATTCGTCGACGTTGACGCTCGGTGTGAAGGGGGCCTTGGCAAAGATATTTGGGTTTAGGCAGTTTTCAACTGCACCTCTGTACTTGGGGTAGTCGAAGTCGCGCCATGGGCTTTTCGAGTCAGACCAACCCTTTGCTTGTAACCAGTCCTGGTTTGCTTTGGATATTTTCAATGCATCGTTATTCGTCGGAGCAGAGCCATTTAACAGGCATCCAAGACCAATCTCGACAAGCATGATCCCAAGATCTCTTACCCGCGGATATCGATGAATTTCCCCAGAATTAGTCGTCGCTTCGCTCGCAGTAGCATCATCCTCCCCAAAATGTACCGAGTAGTAGGGCTTCGAAGGAAAGATAGATGGCTCATCGTCTCCGAGAGGAGAAGTGTAGTGCTTCATGAACTGAATGGTTCTGCTCGTCCATGGTGTCTTGAGCCAGTCCGAGTCGTAAAACTGCCATACTGACCTAGCCAGTATGTAACCCAGGATGGTTTTGACTTTCGGCGTCAAATAATAGCTTTGGATAACATTGGCCAATGATATACCCGGCGTGTGGTCGACAATATGCTGGAGTGGCTCCGAATCGAGTAATCGATGTAGTTTGCCATCGTGTACCATGAAGCATAGACTGGCATGGTTGTCACCCTGCCGGATGAGTTTGCAGAATTTGCCGTCTTTAACTTCTTCAGAGCATCTTTCAGTGTAATCCGTAATATTGTCAAATCTGGCTCGCTTTTGCTGTTTCTTTCGCCCCTTGGAGCTGTTGACTTAGTAGACTCTCGTTATATCTGAGATAACATAAACTTACTGTGAAACAGAGAGTCGGACGTCTTGCCACCTGCCGTTCATCAACCTATCTCGTGAGGGGTCTGATGAGAAGAGCATATTGAACAACGCAGTGCCTTCATGGTTCTCGGAGGTCACAGCCAGGAGGAGGTTTGCTGAATGTTCTGTTTTATCTTTCAAGCCACAATCGCAGGTGCAACGCACGTACTTCCGCAGGGTTTGATAAACAATATCTTTGGCATCATCCAGATGATCCACTGGCATTGATTTCGAATTGCTGATTTCTTCGGTCTTTTGTTTTTTTATTCCACCACGTTTCGTGAATCGTCGAATATGCAGGATGGCCTTTTCCGCCTCTTCGCCATTGCCAGCAGTTATCTTGGTGACGCCCTTGATGATCCTCGCTTCAAACTGTCTGTATGCGTCTGAGCCGTATATGTTATTCGCAATGCCTTCGAGACATGGATAATAGTCATCCTTCAGTTGTTCAGGCCACTATTGAGTGTAAGCGGTTTTCGCCAAGTAAACAAATAATAGAAAGGTTATCCTCTAAGGGTTATAGATTGAAGCCAGATAACTTACACAGCATATTCTTTCGATGTCTCGGAGTAGCTTTGGCACTTTCGACAGCTGGTCGGCTTGGTTTGAGAGTCCATCCAAATAGTCCGCGACGATAAATAGCTCACCACCTAGCCGGCCGCAGACGTTTCGCTTCTTTTTCTGGCCTACAACGATTGCAATATGTGAGACCTTTTTTACGGCTTGCTGAGCGATTTCTAGAGCCTCTTCTGGGTCCATGGCTAAGCGCCAGGGCACGGAGGGGTAAGTGAGGCTGAGCAGATTTCGCACGGTAGCTGCGTGGTATAGCAGCTGAGAAATAAGGTAAGTGACTTTGTATCTCACATAAAATCGATATCTCGTTGAGAACCGACGAGAAGCGAAGGTCCGCCGTGCTTTGAGATGGGGATTTCGGAGAGTTCTGGTAGCCGCTGGGTGCTTGCTATCAAGTTAGCTGACAAGGTGGCAGCAGACTTACCAAGAGCAGCTAACTGAAACAGGTCGCTGTAGCTGTGCGAATCCCCCGCTTATGTGCAGGTTTACACAGCCTGCTTATCAATTTTTAGCTGGGGCTGAAGCCTATCATCATCCTTATCGATAGGATCAGCTGAAATTGCTGTCCAGACTGTACTTAATTCTCTAAGACATTCTCACCTTATAAAGCGTATTATAACTAAAGTTCTAAGCTTAAACTAATAAAAATATAGGTTAAAACTAAATAGAAACTTTTATAGAGAAACGGGACTTTTTTCTTTTCTATTTTACTTTTTCTATAGTTCTTCAAAGTAGTAAAGGTACACGTTCTGTATTATCGGGTGGTGTAGCTTTCATGTGTGCTAGCCTGAGGCAGATTTCTTCCATCTTGGCTCTCGGCGGCCAATATTATCGACGCTGAAGCTACAAAACCCCGCTGGCCCGTCCACGAGTCGGCTCGGCCCGCTGCTAAAGTTTGAGGTTAACCTATATCGAACATGAATCCCCAGGAGGAGAGTCTCCAAGGGGCAATCTACAGTGCCAGCCAGATATGCCGCAAGTCCCTAAGCGAATGTATCGAAGTTGAAGAGCTTATGCAGAATGAGTGGGCTGAAAATAGACTTGCTGACTTTAATCTTTGGGCCTCAGGTCTAGGGGCATCAATTCAAGGAAGAGCATCGCTGGATGCGAGATTGGCTTTGAGACCGGATGCTCGAGATGCTGTTGCCAACCTTCTACAGGTCTTGACCGATGCGGTCGAGGGCTGTAAGGCTTTGGGTGAGAGAATCATAACATAGCGACGATTACTGCTGACCACCTTAAGTTCGAGGCTCTGCTCAGAGCACCAATACTGGTTGCGATCAAGGAGCTACGGGATCCGACTCAGAAGACCCTCCACGATCTTTTTCTCCCTGGTCCGAGGACTCCGAGTCGGATTCAGAGCTGGAAGCCACATTGGATGACTCCTGGTCGCCGCTATCCAAGGCGAAAGAAACAGTCAACTCTATACTAGACCTTCTCGTCCGCATCGCCATCACGATCCGCAGATCAGGCTCACAATCTCGTTTGCGTAAAGCAGATCGGAAGTTCAAGGTCGAAGAGCACGAAGAGCTTCAGCGACATCTTGTCGTCGTCATGTTATCCCATGGGCCTTTCTCATCGGATTACACGTTCTCCTCCGATCAGACCGACGCATCCAAATTGACACCGATTCAATGGCGGCTGATCAATTGTAACCTGAAGCGCAGAAATCGGTTCCTGTATGCACAGCAGCATGCAAAAGCCCTCGACACACCGGCAAACTCTTCAGCTCAACAGGATGCAGCCGCTAAGCCTGAAGTGCAAAACTTGCCAGCACGACCAGTTAGCTCAATACCGGTTCAGAAACCGTCAGCGAAGTCTGTGGCTATTGCGACAAGCGCTTCTGGTATAACTGATTTGCCAGCAGTTCTACCAGCTCTGCCAAAAGGACCGGTTTCTTCGCACGCTACAAGAACGCAATTATCCACTACGGTCATCAAGTTACCATATCCCCGTCCGCCAAAGGTAGGTGACGATGCCCTGGTCTTCAGCTGTCCTTGTTGCTGCCAGACCCTGCCGGCTGGCTTTCTGGAGACGTCTCGATGGAAGTAGGTCTCGTTGTCCCTGCTTTATATGGGATACCGATTAATTGTTTTAATTGTTTAGAAAACATCTCGCAGAAGACATACAACCATATACTTGTGTACTCTCTGGTTGCCCAAGCCCTGAAATACTTTACGTTACCAAAAAGGCCTGGGAATCACATCTGCGGGACGATCATGGAAGCACTGATGTATGGACGTGCTTCGCGTGTCTTGATAGCCTCCAGTTCGAGGCAGAAGACGATTTTGTAGCACACACGCTACAGGAGCATGGCAAAACTATCTCAAAAGGCCAAATCCACTCGCTAGCAGCTGCATGTAAGACATCTATCACGGCTGAGATCACCTCTTGTCCCCTGTGTGCCTGGCCATCAGCGGAGGAGGGTGAAGTCAGTCAGACGGTCCTTGTAGACCATGTTTCAGAGCACGTTCATGAATTTTCCCTACGCGCGTTACCCTGGGCGCCGGATACAGTGCATGAAATTGAGGCTGGAGTTCAAAAGGCTACCACAAAGGTTGAGCCTTGGCTCACCAAGCACAACCTTACTTCGGAGACATTAACGGTCATGGAGAGCTCTCCACCAGTGCCATCATCGCCAGCTCCCAATTATTTTGATGCGCATGATTATTTTGCAGAGGATTCAGACAATAGCAGCTGCTCGACAGTATCAGATGGAACCATTGAACGGGAACTCCGGGAGGGGCAGTCTCCTGTATTCAGAGAGGCGTCCGTGGAATGCGACTATGAGTCCGATGCAGCTGACTATGGGTCCGATTCAACTGAATCGGACAGTGAGGATCACAATGTGCGGCGGCAGTCACCCGACAGCAATCTCCACGGGCTGTATAAGCTTTTGCACGAGAACAGTAAGTCCCAACAATACGAGTTGAGGTATGTCTTCCTACTACTTAATGTTAATTAGAAGCAATGATTTCTAATTTCTATGGTGCTCTAGGCTATCCTTTTGGTACAGTCTGAGTCTACAGGGAAAAAGCGACTTGAAATGGTGTTTAGCTAAATCCTTCCCCTTGTGGACTTCTGTAGAAAGGCTAACGTCTTATTAGGTCAAACTACAAAATAGGTCATGCTATCGGCAGTGGAAGTCATTCAACTGTTCATGAGATTGAGGGTTTGCGAGAGGCTAAGTCTTTTGCAATTAAGGCCATAAAAAAGTCAGCTTTCAATGATAACGTGCACCGGATATATCAGGAGATGGAGCTGTTAGAATACGTCAGACACCCTAATATTGTCAAGTTTATTAACTGGTTCGAGTCGGAGGTAACCATTCACTTTCGAACAAAAGCATCCTTAAGCTAATCTACCAGGATAATTATTACATTCTTACTGACTTAATTGAGGGGCCCAATCTTGATAACCGTATCACCAGCAAGGGTCCCCTTTCAGAGTCAGATGCTAAAAGCAGCATGAGAGATATTGTTGCGTCAGTTGAATACCTACATTCTCATAACATTGTCCATCGACGTATGTTACTCAACACTGATAAAACAAAAGCTATTAATAAAGAATTTTTTAGACCTTGCGGTTCATAAGTTTGGATATTTGGTTCAAGACATGAGCTACAGCGGCCTCGTCCTACTCTCGTTAGCCCACGCCGACTGGGAGAGAACTGAAAAAAGACATATCATTCCTATTGATCCACGTACATCTACTCCCGATGATAAGCATTTTGGAGTATTTGCCCCCGAAATTATATGCCGGCAGCGTTCTGGTAAACCAGCAGATATGTGGAGCATCGGGGCGATGGCGTACATGATGCTTGTTGGCTACTCGCCCTTTCGAAGTGAAAACCTCCTCGACCTGATTGATGAATGCACCTCTGGTTCTATTGTTTTTCACGAGCGTTACTGGAAGGATATCAGCGACTCTGCTAAAGACTTCATCCGGCGGTTGCTTCAACCCAAACCTGAAGACCGTTTAACGATTGAGGTATAAGGCTTGATGCCTATTTCTAAATTCCTTTTCTATTTTTTTTTTCGGTGCTAATGCAAGATCTTTAGGAGGCTAAACATCATCCTTGGATCTGGGGAAACGAGGAAACGACTTAAATAAGGGGCCGCCTCGTGCGTGCCAGATGGGAATGTGTCATCCTCAAGGTTCAACTCGCCCTTCAGATTCAACAGCTTCCTACACAGCAGGATAACCCAGGAGCGAGCGAAGATGATACGCACGATATCCCTGGGGCAAGCTATGATGATATGCAAGGTAGCTACTTGGGGACTCCTCATGCGCGAAAGATGTCCGCTTGGCAGAAACGTATTCTGAGTGACCCCAATTTAGACTTTGAGAATTTTTTCGACGATTACAGTGACCGTTGCCGAAAACCCTTACCGACGGCAATCTTAGCCCGAGTGGCTGTTGAAAACCTGGAGCGTCTTACGTCTGAATGGCCTCAAGCTAGACCGATAATAAAGTTACCTTTGATCTGAGTTGTACAGCCACGATGACCTGGGGCTTTAAAAGCGCAGTATTGAACGCGAGAACCTACAGACACACTCCGAGCAAATATGTATCTATAGCTTTTTGAGATATGAATTCTGAAAGTATAAATAACTAAATAACACATTATTATTTACTACCATCCTTGTAATTATCGTTTGTAGAGGCACTCTACTTTTATTTCTCGTCCGGGTCTGGAATTATACCTTCAATAGTGCTCTGGTGAGGACCTATTTTTTTTTTCCAACACATATTGACTAAATGACTGATGATCCAGAAACCACTCTTGATACGTGTTATAACTGGGATATCTGAAGTAAAGTGAAAAATAGCCGTCTTAAACATATTTCAGAGCTCAAAACTATCAGTGTGGTGTTGAGGCCTGCTTGCAGCTGATAACTGCTCGTACCCACGAGTACCGGATTCGCGGGTCAATCAAGGATAGCAGTCCGAACTATGACAAGAGCATACTAATTTAAAGTAAATTCTGGGTAGGCCCGCATGAAGTAGGCGAGGGGTGTCAGTTGTGTTATCGTATAAAGTCCGGGTGGAATCGGGGAGCCAAGGTGGTCGCTGGTGTCGTTTGCACCCATATTGTGGCCGAAAGAGGCAATGCCGGGCAATCTACGGTAAATCGCCCTCATCTTAGCGACTTCCGCACTCTAAGATACTCTGGCTCAGCCATTTTATCTCAGCCAATTCGAGATATCTCAAGACCTTGCTATTTGTGAGCATCTTCTCATTCGATTCTTTGTCTGAGTTGGGTTGTCTTCTACTGTGGCACTGGCAGATAAAGGCAGTTCTTGCACGGATAGCCTGAGAATCGTGGGGAAATTGTAGCAGGATAATCTTGCTACACAGTTACAGGACCCCTCCAACGATGAAGACGCTCCGTGCGAAGGCATCAACTGGTTCCTTGAGAAGATCGCCGAGCAAGAGCTTTCATGGCCACATAATGGATGCGCGCAAGAAGATTGAGGTACTCAAGGTCAGGGCAACGCCGACGAATTCAGGTCCATATGCGTCTGCCTGGTTTATTCGTACATCTTTCCCGAACCTCAACTACTGCATTAAAAGATTAATTTAGACAATTTCCTCCCCCACATCACCCGGTCACTCTTTATTGCACCACAATCAAGATGATCAGCCGACCTGTATCACGAACAGTTGGTGGCTACTAGACGTCAATCGTGAAGTACGATACATCAAAGGGTGGTTTCAATCTGGTTTTGAGGGCGGGATAAAGCTGTGAATCACGCATACTAGTTCATGAATGGCTTGTGGGCTGTGGCTCGGTGGACGTGCGAAAGAAAGACAACTTTACCTTGGCAACTCATTCCTCTCCAAGACTAAGAGGACTTGAGAGCTAGCCGGGGCCTCCTAGATTGTATGGGTTCATCGCTGCATTATGAAATTGAAACGGCGCTGCCATTAGCACCCGCATCGGCCCGTAGCCCATGCCGGTTGGTAGAGTAGCCATGTTCTGGATCGGAGCCCATCCCAGAGGAGCATATAGCGACTGTGGTTGAACATCCAAAGAAGACACTGGATGGTCCCAATCTTGCTTTGGTTGAAAGCTCTGTTGCTCCTGTGTAGCAAGGCTTGAGGACGATGGCGGTATAGAAGGTGTAGAGTGCAGCTCTTTTCCGTTATCTGTGTTTTGGTAGGGTCTTCCTGGCGAAGCGTGACCGGAGCTGGACACAGAACTAGTGCTATAGATGAAGGATTTCCCGAGCGCTTCACTGTCACTATGGCGCTGTGCGTAGCGCCTTCTGGGTTCAATAACTGCGTCTTCTGACGCAGGGATCGACTCGCCCATGATACTAAACTGTATTGGTTAAACTCATCATATGACTGCGAAACCTTCTTGAACTGGTCCGTAGTGAGTCGTAAAGACGAGCCGGGCTCTTTCCCAAAGTCAGCAATGGCAATGGCAGTCTGGAATGCGTTTCGGATCTGACGTCCGTTCTAACAGCCACCTCAAGAAGACTGTGCCTTGTATAGTTAGCGGGCGTAGTCGAGGAGTGCCTCATCATCAGCCAGCATGACTCGGTGTCTTCTTTTCATGCTCGAAAGTATGTTCCTCCAAATGATGCAAGTTCCCTGCAAGTCCAAAAGTGGGTAATAGAGGGACATATGTATGCGAGAAGCAAATGCCTCGTCAAAGTCCCCAGCCCTGTTCGTTGTCAAGAAAAGAACACCAGGATAATACTCGAGGCTTCGGAGGAAGACTTTGGATAATGTCAGTGGACGCAAGTCAGCTTCACAGAAAGCAAACCTGAGACCAGACTGTTTCGAAGAACATCTTCCCGCTTGAGTTTGGATAGAAATACACCAGCATCGTCTACAAGTAAGACACAGCCCCAGGCGTGGGATAGACGGCAGAATTCTGATAAGTCTTTTTCTATATTCTCTGCCGAGAGGCCAAGGTCGGCTGGGAAAGATGTAAAAGTCATTGGCTGGAAACTGTTATGGACATATTTTTCTGCAACCAATAGTCTGGACTCATTTAGCGCCCAAGGCGGACGCAGATTTGTGTGTGGCTGTGCATTAACGAGGTGAATTATGGGGTTTTAAACTACAGACATACTTTTAACTTATGAATTTGTCTGCCTGAACACTTAATTACGTCTCTCTACTAGCTGTTATCTGCCAGTCCTCTTGTACATTGTTGTGTGCCATTTAGTAAGTGCCTTCCCGCTTAAAGCGGTAGTCATCTCTGTAGCCGCTGTGTTAACTGTGATTTTAGGTCTTTATTGGATCAGGACGCGCCGTCACCGTCTCAAGGAACAGCATGATTGGCGGATAAATATAGACTCTGATATCTGACAGGGTAGCTCAACTTAAAAGGGTAGGACTTTTTCTTAGGACGAAGCTCAACTTTATTCTTTGTTTTTTGCCATTACTACCATTTTTACCTACCACTACTCCAGCCTAGCAAACATGTCAAATACTTGCGTTGCAATCGACCCCAATGGTGACACTTTAGTCATCCTTGCAATCAAGCAGGACCCTCCTCCCTCCAAAGAACCCACCAAACCTGCTGGCACCACTAAATCATCGGCATTCATCGAGAAACATTTTCTCTGCTCTCAGAAGCATCTGACACTTGCATCGCGTCGTGCTTCTAAGTTGTTCTCAAGCGGCTTCAAAGAAGCTCCAAAGCAAGACGATGGCCTTTATCATTGGAACTTTGGGGATGTTTTCGATATGGAAGCCTTTGAGGTGGTCTTGAAAATCATACACGGAAAAACCCGCGGAGTTCCTCAGAATGCTGAATTAGATTTCCTATCAAAGATCGCTTGTATTGTTGATGATCTAGAGTGCTATGATGCACTTTCCTTCTGCACTGAGAAATGGCTTTCGTCATACGGTGGGATCTTTCGTCCACTGCCGGAAAAGATGGATAAGTCACTGGCACAATTTATTCTCGTTTCTTTTGTGTTTGCGAACAAATATATCTTTCGAGATTGTACACAAAAAGCTGCTCGGTATACCTGCGAGGGCATGCCTACATTTGATCTACCAATCCGCGCAGATATTCCAAGTATGTCGCCTTGTGCGTGATAGCTTATGCTTACAAAAATAGGGCGCGTTGAAGAAAGCAGGACAGAGGTCCTACAGTACCTAGTTGATGGATTGTTTAAGATTCACGATGACCTTCTTCAGCGGAAGCTGGGATGTAGTGAAGGTTGTAGAGCTTTGCTCCTAGGATCTTTGCTACAAGTCATGACGGCAGCTGGCTTGTACCCACGACCCGAATCTCCCTTCTACTCGCTTAGAATCGACTCGATTATCAGTTCTCTGCGCGATATGCAGCCATCGATTTATTACAGTTCGGTAACAGGGGGGCTCGCAGGAAACCATTCGGGTACATGGCTACTGCATGAGCAACCAGCATCCCCACCTGCTTCCCAGTCGAATACTGCTACTACTCAAGCAACTTCAAGCCTTTTCGGGTCTAGTATCTCAGGTTCCACTACCTCCACTAGAGCTCAAAATACCTCCGATCCACGTCCAGCTCATAGTGGACTCTTTGGTGCTCCTACAGTTGAACCCCTGGGGCTCGGCACTGCAAATATCCCCCGAACAACGGGTGGACTTTTTGGTACAAGCACAGCACCTCAGACTACGTTTGCCACGGCAGCTCCTTCTACAGGACTTTTTGGGGCAAGGCCCGTGCCTCAAACAAGCGATCCGTTTAGTTCAGATCCTGCTAAGAACAAAGAGGCGCCCAAGAAGCTTGTTCAACACAGCTGTTCTCTGAAGAGTTTTATCGATCCTCTGTTGCTTGTAGCAGAGAGTAAGATCCAAGGGTTAGAATTGGATGGCTTTCCTCAATCATAGTTAATAGACAGCTGAATGTTGTCTTGCGATGACTACGTATCATGAGAAGAAATTGGATATGTAAGCATGTTAATTCTTTATGATAGGACTGTAGAAAAAAAGGCCTTATAAATTAATATAACTTTATTGATATTATGAGGGTTGAAATCGCTGCTTTGATGAGAATTATAGAAAAATCTGCTCAAGATAATATCTAACTTCTGAAACTCAGGGGCAGTACGTTCGTAATTCATAATAGAAGTCTGGTTTAGTTCACTAATAGGTTTCACTTTCTATCCTTCTAGTATATTCTTATCCTCTTTGAGAGCAAACTCATAATGAATACCGAGGCATATCCATGCTCATGCATAAAGACCTTCCATATACTGCTTTTCCAAGTCGTAGTTGCAAACGCGTTGGTATAGACGAACATAATATTGAGATCTTTATGTTTACGGAAGAAAGCTGAAGTCAAGATGCCAAGGTTATGGGGATTGTCTTCAGGCTCATTTTCCAGAGGCTTTGGAAATAGCTTGGCAATTTCAAAGAAGTATAAACAGTTGGCGAGCCATGTGTATGTGTCTACGTTTGTTGCCTCATTGTGTCATTCCAAGCCCAAATTTGAATTTGCTCTTACGGTTATAAAAAACGTCGCAATATCGAACAATGAGGTATATAAGCGGATGATACTGCTTCAGAGAGTATAATTTACGTATATATTAACTGAGTCCCTTTACCCTAGGTGGGCATTTTCAGCTAGAGTACAGTGGCTGACTTAAACCTAGAGCGTACTATTGGTGTTAAGAATGCTCTGTTAAGATGACAGCTTAACCTATGATGTAAGGGCTAATTTATCATATCAAATGCATATAAAAATACTAGGCAGTGATACAATCTCTAAGTAATGAGACAGGTGTGTTATCTATAGACAAGTTCTGAAGTGTAAAATAATCTTCCTATAGAACATTCAAACTGTAAACTAAATTATTGTAATTGTCTTGAATGACCCCCCTTTATTTGAGAATAGTATATGTAATCCGTCTGGGTCAACATTGATAGCCTCGAAGCGGCCACGCCTTTCAAAACGTGTCGGATATCCTGGAATCTTTACCAGAACTAACCTCATACTGAACGGTGATGTATAGGATGCGGACAAATCAAGCAAAAATACTGGCTGTGGTGGCATTTCGACATCCAGATCAACTTGAAAGAGCTGGACATCCTCGGCTGATATGTCAATTGTATAATTCTCAATCCAGTCGGCTTCCTGAATAAAACCCTCCATCGTGAGGCATGGTGTTTGACCATCAATCTTCTGGAATTCGATCGTTGGATTAGTATCGCACAAATCGCGAAGCAGTGAGCTTATATCATAGATAACTCCGCCGGGTAATGTCGCCCAAGACCATGATGGTCCAAGTTTTCCATCCTGTGCAGCAGCTTTAAGTTCCTCAACCTCTTGAGTAGTCAGAGGCTTGTCTTTCTTCCACAAAAGTTGACGGCTGGCGTCAGTTTTCCATATCCCATAAACACACTGATCTCTTGTCCAGCCCATATGAGGTGCTAAGAGTGGCATAGCTTCATAAAACGCCGGGACCCTGTCTTCTAGACGAGAGTAGTCACGCTTTGAATATTCCTCCACAATCCCCATCCAACTCCAAATCCTGACGTTCTTGTCCGTTAAAGTCTCGGAGGGATATCGAGATGGCGAAAATGCTGTATCGATTTTATCCTCCAGGCCATCTATCATTTCGTAGTAATTGCCGCCATCGATAACATTCTTTTCTCCCTGGCATGTCCACTTGATCTGTCGAGAGCCAAAGCTGATGACCCGCGATGACACGAGATGTTCCTGAAACGTCCAAATTCGCTTATGCAAAGGATCATTGTCTGTGGAACCGTTCAAGTCCATTTCCGACAAGAGCAAATATCCTTGAGTCTCATGGCCATCAATTTTCCACTCGTAGGGCAACTGAAAGATCGAGCCGTAACACCGATCAACCATTCTGGATTGTAGAAATCCCTCGCCGCAGTCCGAAGCACTTGCAGCTGAAATTAGAATGTCTGCCTGCTTGTAAAACTCAGCTATTGAGTTAAATTGATGACCTGCATCGTCCTTGTCATCTTGGACGATGCAGAAAGCATCCAGCCAAAGGTATCGATGACCAATCTGTCGCGTGACTTCGATGAGGTCCCGAATACTCTTTGGTAGGCCTGTGACTTCGATTCCAGAAGTCATTCTGTAGCCTATGTTTTCCTTGGTCGTTTGAACTCGTTGTATAGCGTCCACTTTTAAGCCGTTGCCCCATACATAACTGGCAATAGCAAAGGAGACTCTGGCATCGTCACTTGCTTGCAACAACCCGATGAAGGGGTCACCGAGTTGACCTACATCCAGTAATCGCTTCGGCATAGCCAAGTTTTGTCGATTCTCTCTTGCGCGTTTGTCGCATTCGGCATGATGGCGTCGGCATCTGTGAAACCGCTTTTTTATCCATGCGAAGCTTTCGGCCGAGCCAGGATGCAGATTGAAAGGCAAGGCCTCAACAAATTCATGAGCAAGGTTATCTATTGAATCAATCAGCATGACAGATCATATCTTTACTTCATCTTCGATTGAATTCTTAGTCACCTTTTGGGACGAAAGCGAACAACATATTCTCTTCTTCGTCGTCCTCGTAACCCCTGACTTGATGATCTTCTGGCTTCATTTCCCATCTGAAGCCAAGACCGCGCAATATATCACCCTCACTCCAAGTTTCCGGTTTTAAAGTCAAGTCATGACGTGTTCGACAAGCTGGATATGAGATACGGTCGAACTTTGTCTGTAAAGTCTGGAAGAGTAGGCAACCTGAGGAAGCCATCTCTGCTACTTTGGTATAGGAAAACTTGCCTGTAATACTACCATAGGTCGATATATTATGGATCAGCAGCTTCTGGCAACAACTGCAAGAGTGTGGCTGCAGGGCAGTAACGTCAGATTGAAAGTTTGGTAGATCTTGTTCCATAGTAGATAAGGGTGTCTAACAATGTTTAGCCATGCTCTGAAGATGAACGTGATAGTTAGCCCTCGTAACTTACTGTAATAAAATTATTATGACTGGTCTTAGGTATATAACCTGATCTTAGGCTAGAGGAATTATATATAGACCGTCGATCTTTTGCTTTCTGTTTCACTCAGGGCTATTTAACGATAGAACGCTTCAGAAAAGCCTTGAATGGAAAGTCCCCCAGTTATGTATAATCCCAATCACTGAATGTCAGCGTATCGATACGAGCGGGGTAAGGCAGAATTTCTTAAAAATGGTCAGATTTTACACGTGGCACCTTAAGTAACCAAATCTCGGCTGCTATCGCTCACCCAAAATGGAACCCTGCATTTATGAGGGAGGGGTGTTCTCGTATGTATTTGGTGTTTACACTACTCTATAGTTATTATATACCTCAAAATATTATCTCCACGGTATATGAGCAGCTTTAAGTCACCCTCCCCTTGTTGTAGGCGTTTTCTGCAATTCCGCCGGAAGTAGAGTAAGTTTTGAAATGCAGCTAATCAACACTACCAACTATTTGCTGGAATCTGTTCTGGAGCCTCGTAATGTACAATACGCGTAGTTGTCTTCTAGTTTGCGGCAGCGTTTTGACATGGAGGAGTGTCTGTGGTTGGAAACCGGAAATACTAACTACCAGCAACCACAACCTTGTCATCAGCTTATCCATCAATATGGTCCACATTCCAAACAACGAGGTGCTGTCAAAGAAGGGCTCAGGTGCACGAATTGAGTTGGGCCCCAACCTTCGGGATTTGCCCGATGAAGCTGCCGGATCTTCGTATACCCATCTTGAGCGTCGAAGATATGTCGTTTCCGTGCATATTGGGAGTACAAATACATGCAAAACAGGAAGCTCTTTTTTTGGACGAGCGGCCATGGTAGAACTCATCAAGTTACTCTGACGGGGAGGCCGGAGAGCCACAACGGCAAAACAATTTCTTGATAAAATATTTTAGCTTGCCACTTATTGATAGGGAATTCTGATCCATTATGTAAGTATCTGAGGAAGTCTGAAGCTCTTATTTACATATTCTATTAAATCATCTCTATTATCTAAGTCAGCGCTACACCCGCTGCTATTGATACAACAACCCAACTCAAAGGATCTTGTGTCAGATCACATGTCACTTGACTTCCGTCTTCAAATACCAGTTTGTCTAGCATATAGGTCTTCTTTCTTAATATACTATCGGATTCCCTCATAGTAGAAAAGCCTCACAGAATGAGAGAACTATTTTCCATCGTAGTACGGTTGGAGATGCATGGCACCGTTGTTTTAATGGGCATTCTGGGTTAATTGGGATTTCTCCAGTGCACTGGATTAATATTTCGTTAAGATGTCAAAAGTCTTACCCCATCTAGGTGTCTGGAACATAAATATAAGACTTTATGGTTGTGAGCACAGCTAGAGCTTTCCTAAAGATCTCCTGGACCCAAGGACGCTCAATCTTGAGATTGATTGTGTTTTGGTTAGCCAACTAGAGAGGAGCAGGCTACTCCACTTTCTGCCCTCTCTTCCGTCGGTTCGAAATGAGTCCCAATGCTGGCCAAGCACCTCGAGATGCATTACAAGGGTAATTACCTATTCCAACAACGTGGGAGCAGAACAGAGGCGGAAAGACGTGATCAAGCTTGGATGCATTAGTTAGTATTGCTTCGTGTCTATATATAGGCCCACGCCAAAGCCATTGTAACTAATATAACATAATCCTTTGTGGCCAAGGCTCCTGTGCCTTATCAAGGGCATTCTGACCAGCAGGGCGTCTCTGCCCGGCCACAGCATCGCGTCGCCAACACTAAATGGATAGCCACAGGATCTCGGCGTCCACATCGGGACGCGGTATTTGTCCCTATTGACCGGTGTGCCATTCTGGTGGTCTCCAAATAGCCAGCCGCTCGGGCAGCCGAGACGGAAACACTCGATACTTCGCGGGATGGCTCGACTGCGAAGGCTCGAGCGACGCAATCAGGCGGTCGCGAAGCTTTCTATGTAGCTGTATCGCTTCTTCCGCTGGTGTTGGTGGTCTGGATGGACGGCGATAATAGCTTCGGGTTCAGTAATGAACCCATCGGGGGAATTGGCAGCTGTCGCAGCATCACCCTCGAATATTAACTTAGATCTCATAAGCCCGGCAATATTCATCCTGCTGACAATTCAGCTCCTGCAGTTGGCGATTCCTGACCCCTCTCGAGCTTTAAGAAGCGCGAAGAGTTGTCAACCTCAGGTGTAGGTTGTTGTGCAATAAGAGATTCGGAAGGAGACGGCGAACCAGCTTGTCCTTGTACATATTCTATTTCGGTGGGTGAAGGTGAAGGTGTTTTTGGAGGACTGTATGAAGCTTGTGGCTTGAACGATAGGTGAGTTCGTCGCTTTGGTCGAGCGGTAGTTGTGTCGCTGGGTTTGGCGACCTTGCGGCGGGTTTGATCTTCCTCATCCTCTGCTTGGCGCTTTCGCTTCTGGATCTTGTCGTGATGCACAGCCGCGTCTGCTTCAGTGGTATTGCTAGAGGGCTTGGTAGCATGATGGTGCAGCGCAGACTTGGTGTTGTTCGATTTGGCTGCCCTGGGTTCGAGTCTTTCCTCCCCTGCGTGGCGTCTTCGCTCTCGTCGCTCTCGTCGCTTCGCTTCAACGGCAACAATATCTATTCCGGCTCTCGCATACATGCGAACAGTAACCTCGCGCATCGAATCACGAAAGCGTTGTTTATGTTCATCGTCGGTGTCGTCGTCAGAGGAGCTCTCGTCATCCAAGGGTTCAGAGAAACGCAGGCGCTCCAAGCACTTGGGTACTGGGTTGGGTTCTATGGCGCAGAGAAGTCGATCAAGTTGCTCGAGGAAGTCGGGGTCAGGTCCGGCGAAGCACATGGGAAGAGTCGGCGTCGATGGAAATGTCACCAATTTGGCGCCAAAGGTCGGGACTGGGTCATCGAGAGGCTTGTGATATGATAAGTACAGTTCGAACGATGCTTTGACACGCTTGTGTCCTTACCCCGTATTGCTTTTCATAGCTATCGGCCAGGCATTGTCGCCAGCCGCGTTTTCTCTGTCCTGGGGACATTTACAGCGCTGATCGATTGATTTATTGATGGTGTTGAGGTGAAATGCAAATGATTGAATGGCCTGACGCCAAATTGACGCGTCGAGGGCGGAAGAATAATATCCCGCTGACGACGACTTTTCAATACCAGCACCCCATTGGTTACATCTTGCATCTCGATCCTCTGCCTACCTACCCTACACTCCCAGAGCCAAGAATCATTTACCCCACCAACATTGTTTATTTCTAAGTCAATCTCATAAGAACAACTTAGCTCGGAGTCATGGATGTCTCAGATATCCCAAGTAGCCAAGAGACGGTCGAAGACCCTACTCTACCAGGCTCTTCAGCGGAAGGGGCTACTATTATCCTTACCCCAGAGAACGCCGAGGCACGACTCGTGTTTAGTGAACTCGCTGAATGGCTGCAAGAACAGGACGAAGATCCCCTCATCCAAGTTACAAAACAACACACACGAAAATGCATGTGGATTTCCTCGAAGCAGCAAAATGACCACCAAGTCGGTCGATTAATCAGAGCAGCATCGGAAACCCTTTCGTCATCGTCACCGATTTCATCACCACGGGATCCAAAATCATCATTTCGCTCAAACAAGGCAGAGGAGAAGAGTCAAGAGCAGTTTAGAATCTGGAATGGTCACTACTTCATATCGCTCGACCAACCGCCTCGAAATCCATCAAGAGGATGGGTAGTCGGGTCCTTGAGAGATAGCCCCCATATGAACGATATCGTCCTTTGTTTACGTTCTGGCAACGACAAGTTGTACAAAGTCCGACGCATTCAGGCTATTCTCCAGATTGATGAAACAGGTTTTGTGTATGTGCAGCCAATGACCGACAAATCCGCCACCACGGTCAATGGGGATAAGATCTCTAGGAAAAGAGTTTTCAACCAGTCATCAGCTCAACTGACATTCGGCTCCCTCTGCTACCGCATCCAGTATGCTCGAGGGTCTTACGCTGAGGACTACCCCAGCAGAGTCAAGCATTACTTAGATGAGCACCTCAAGATTTCTACCACTCTGCTGGAGCTATCACTGACACCAACACCATCTGAAAACAGCTCCATCACCATCGGGCAATGGACTGTCAGCGCTGGTACTGTAGGGAAAGGAGCATCTGGTATGGTCAGCATTGCCTCGAATATTCTCGGTCAACGTGTTGCTTTGAAGAGAGTGCAGGTTGGAAGAGACAGAGAGCGCATACAGAAGGTTCAGCCAAAGCTGGAGACACTCGCTGCATTGTGCCAGAAGAAGAATGAAAACCGCTTGCTACGACTTATCGAAGTTATTACGGATGATGTGAGATCAGTGAATAGGATAGCGGATGTTTGGTTTGTTCAAGAACCTGCTGCTCAGGATATACTTTCCACTGCCCTCACAAGGGGGCTTTTCAAACAAGGTCAAGAAAGGTGAGATCAGCACTATAGTACGACTTCACCGCACGGGCTTACCAACCAGGATATCCATCGTTACAACCGTTCTGACAGACATCCTCGGCGCCACAGACTTCCTCCACAAAAACAGATGGATACATGGAGATCTCAAACCTGTCAACATAGGCATCCGCACTTGGACCAGCGAGTGCATATCTATAGTGCTGCTCGATCTCGACGATGCTGAGGAAAGCCCGTTTCCAGGTAGACATCACACCGCTCGGCCTGGAACCGGCGGGACGATCGGATGGCTCGCACCTGAGCGAGAGATGACAGGATATAACGAGTTGGCTGATATCTGGAGTATCGGTGTAACGGCCATCGAGATGATTTCGGGGCGGCACCCGTGGCGACAGGGCAAGAATCCTTGGAGACCGGGCCCTGAAGCTGGTGAGTTACAGAAAGAGTTTCACGACATGTATGGAGAAGCCATTGAAGCTTTGAACGAGCTTCATGAAAAGGGTACGGCCTGATTTCCGCTGTGTGATAGTGGTGCTGATTTTGTTGCTAGCTTTGAGGGAGGCTGTTCTAGGCATGGTGCGGCATCCGTATGCTGATACGGCAGCACAACGCGAATCAAGACTTACGGCAAAAGAGGCGCTGAGTCTTTTGGGCCATGCTGATGATAACGAAAACTCTAGTAAGCGACATAGACGGGTTTGAGATATATATCTGAAGTTTTTCGCGGGCTGTGATGGGAATATAGAGACCATAAACCTGGAGCGAATAAAACATAGAGAACCATAAGACGGAGCTCTGGTATGGGGCCCCCCTGATGGCTGAGTTCAGAGGCGCACATATAAACCCGACCTGCAATCTATCAACCGAAATTGGACATGTTGGTAATTATTAGGTGATGCATGAAACTGACTAATAAAATAGAGTTCATGCAGCTATTCCCAAGTCAGGAGCCTACCATTAGTTAGCAAAGCGACGTTGACCGTCAGAGGCTCCGGCGCTAACCTCCCTAGAAGAAAGGCTCAAGTGAAACAACATCCTCCAACTGACAGTTCCATCGCAAGAACGGAAAATCTATCCAATGGAATTCTGAAACACTACTCCTCGGAAAATACCAATACTGGCAGCCCTCAGCATGTCGGGCAGGAAGGTCGTGTCGATCAGATCAACTCGTAGCGTAGAGGCAGAACCGAGGCTGGGGTATTTGCCTGTTGCGTTGCTTCGTCACAAGGTTATTGGGGAAAATGCGGGTGTTTATGACTGAAGAATACAGAACTGATTCCAGATGATAGGCATGAAAGAAGGTGAGAAGGAGGAGAAATATGGGAAAGAGGAGATGGGTTGGGGGG